>JAQZBX010040737.1:0-15607 GCA_029593785.1 Cabassous unicinctus | reverse complement strand
CATTTACCAGTTGAAGAGCATTTGGGATGTTTCCAGTTTCTGTCAATTATTAATAATGTCACTATAAACACTCGTATACAGAATTTGTATGGCCATATGTTTCCATGATCAGGTTTTCATTTTTATAAATAGCTACATTTTCACAAGCCTGAAGGATAAGCCTCCATTGTGTGAGGGATTGTCCTCCCATCCCTATTCTTCTATCTTCCCATCCTGCCTCAGCAATTTTTTATATTGTAGTAACATTAAACCTCCCAAGAATAATTGTGGAGAATGTTTTTGGGTTGGAGTGGGAAAAGTTGGATGGCGGCTCTATTTAGCTCTCTGAATGCAAGTCCCAGAGCGAACCAGGGCCACTTCACATTACCTCTGGCAGCGTCTGATCTTCTGGTCCCACAGGGGATGGAGCTGGCTCTGTGGATGTGCACACTCAGACAAAAACCTGCAGAGCCAGCCAATCGGACCATTATCTGGTTCATATAACTTGTTAAAATCTCACGGAATGTACAACGTGCCATTGTTTTTTAAGTCCCTTTCATGGCTCTGTTAGCTGACTAATTCAGAGCAGACCTGTTAACTGGCTAATTCAGAGCACACTGCCCTGTTTTCCCTGCTGAAAGAAAAGACTTTCCTCAAAGACAGCTATTTAACCGTGACCATGGCTGCAGCCATCTTGAGCACAAAGGGAAGCTGAAGCCACGCTGCTGCTTCTCCCACCGGGGGCTCCGACAGTCAGGGTGCTAATTCTTGGCGCTGGGATTCGTATCATTACCTCTCTTTGCATCTACTGTATCAACTGCAGGAAACAGCCCCACTGAGCTCTGAACCTTGGACGGTCTGTAATACGTCTCTAAGACCCTCTCGGAAGCATTAATCCAGCAAAGGACCAATTTCTAAAGTTGCTCTGGGCTCCGGACTTGTTCACTCTGGGGGAAGGAACCGTGGAAGGGTTCTAGTGTCCACTCAGGGTGGGACAGCTTCTTCTCCTGACCTGCAAGGCTAGCTCTCTCGGAAGCTGCAAATTATTTAATTAAAGCTCACAAGTGGGTCTAGCAAGAATCCACCAAGTGCTGACTACAAAAGAAAGGACATTCATTCCCTAGGAAGCTGGCCAGGAACAAAAGACTGCATTCCGTCTTGACATTTCTTTACCAGGGTCGCCTGGAATGCAGGCCTTTGTCCTTGGGCTGGGCTGGCATTGGGCTTTTACCGCCTAGCCCCGAAAATGTGCTTGCCTGCGCTTGGCTAATTTGAAAAAAAAAACACTCGGCCCAGATTTTCTTTTCTACTCTGTTATATTTTCCCATTTATCTTTCTTGAGGACACTTTACTCTAAATTGAAAAATCTATAATAAACATTTCTTCTAAAAGAAAAATCACCCAGCTCTGCCCTAGCCAATCACTTCCTCCTTCAAAACTATACTTTTAAATCAACCCCAGAAAAGAGACTCTTCATCAAATGATATTAAGAAGGCTTGTGTGTTAAAAGGAAGATAGGTATAAAGGGGAAGTAGATAAGAAACAATGTAAATTTATAAAATTGGGGGAGAGACAATTCAATGGGAAGCAATTCCTAAAGCTTAAAGAAGCAGCCACAGGAAAAAATGAAGAGAATAAGGAGTGAATAAAAGTAGGCTTCATAGGTTCAAGAACGGATTACAAAAATGAAAGCATAATGGATCACAAAAGCAAATGAAGGTGTGTTTAGGGATAATTTCTGGAGGTAAAGCAACGGGTGGGTAATTATTACGACATGTCCTTGAGCTTAATGTCTGAGGCACAACATGAAATGCCAGCCTCGTTCCAATCAACGTGGCAATTTCATGAACAAGAGTTATAGCATAATTAAGATATTTTACCATTTGCTAAAATATCTTGCCCTCCTGCCTACCACAGGGATGGGGAATCTAAGTGTTAAGTCAGAATGGAGGTTAGACCACCCGTCCGGTTTTCTAGTTGTGTTAAAGATGGACCATGGAGAGAGAAGATGGAATCTAAGGTCACATAGAGAATTAGAACAAGGCGGGTTGTGTCACTTGGAGTATCCTGCTGGAAAACTATCTGTAAGGGGTAACACACTGTGCTACTATCATTCATTAATATTTTAGCACAATTATTTTATCAAATTTTCTAAACAGTTAACTGACATAAGTCTAAGAAACTGGACACAAAGTAAAGACATTTCAGTGGGGGTAAAGAAATATGGCACAACCAAATGGGAGCTGTAGCAGGTAAAGTAACCCAGAAGAAAGATAAACTCTACTTCACAATACTGTCTAGGGCTCCTGCCTCTAAAGGCTAGTTCCTCCTATTTAAAAAAAAAAAAAAAGTTTTATCTAGGATAAAGTATGCTAGGTACGCAGAGGAAAATTCCAGAGCTGTACACCACTAACCAAAGTCACTAAGGACATGGTAAACAGCAGGAGGAAGCGAGAGACAAGGTGCAGCTTTCTGCTTTCCAACCTGGAGGAAATGATTTATTTCAGATAAAATGAAAGAAAATCAATTATATTCAATTGCAGAAAAGTGCCTTATGATTATTTATTTAAAACAGTTAAAAACGAGACCTTTGAGCTACTATGGGAGGAAAAATTGTGGGATGGGGAGGGGAGAGTTAGGAAAACAAGGAAAAAGCAGAAAAAGATAAAAGCAAAGCCCCCCTTTTAATCACCAGAATGAGACCCAAACAGTGAAGAATGAGACTCCAAACTCCCCAGGCTACTTTTGGATCTGCCCTAATTTTCTTCTCACATCCAAACATCAAATTCAGCCTTCAGGGCCTGGGTGCTGTAGACAGGCCCCACTAGGAGGCAAGCTCACAGGATAAGTTAAAAGGAACCAAACGTCAAAGAGCTCTGGGGCTTCCCAGCCAACACCAGATTTCCCCTTTATTCCACACACAGAAGAACTACTCTGTAGCTAAGCAACCACGAAACTGGTCCTCTTTCACACCATAGGAATTCCCTGCAATACAAACTGCACTGAGTGCTGGATGACACAGAATACCAACTGGACAGAATTGAATTCTGTACCCATTCTCTATCCAACCCTCTCCTTCCCCAATGCTGCATTCCCATCTCCCCACTAGTTACAGGACTCAGCCCTGGGCCTTGTCTCCCCAGAACCAAGGAAGCAGGAGGCAGGAGGCGTTCCCACATCTCTCTTTCATTTCAACACCTGAGAACCAGGGGAAGCCAGTTAGGAAGCCTCCACTGGGGAGGAGCGCTGCCTTTAATGAGGCAGGAGAGGAACCCATACTGGATTAGGACTGCACTCTAGGAGACTCAGTGATCAGACAACCTCCCATTCTGGGGTCACAGTGAATCCCTAAAAATTTGGCTTTTTTTTTGTTTTTGTTAGAGAAATTGTAGGTTTACAGAAAAATCATGCAGAAAACACAGCGTTCCCATATACCTCCCCTCTTGTTAACATTTTGCGTTAGTTACAATTAATGAAAGAATATTATTATAATTGTACAGTTAACTATAAAATTTGGCCCATCATTTTTAGGCTGGTAAATCTGACTCTACCAGAAGGGCCCCTAAGAGGTGACACATTTCACACAGAGTTTCTAATTTTCTCCATGCCCAGGAGGCATTCAGTGGGCAAAGGAAGTGTAGGGAAGAGAAAACTCAAGTCAGGGGGCCCAAACTGCTTCCCACTTCATCCAAGAGCTCTCTCACCTCTCCTTGACCATCTTCGGCCACCCTCCAGCCTCAGAAGCACCAGATTTACCACGTCTTCACAGCAAGGCCTCATCAGCCAGGCTGGAGAAAGCAACTCAATCTAAAGTGCTACAACAGACCCAAGCTGGTCTGAGATGACTGGCTCCAGGGTCCACTGGGACTGCAGATCAAAAGTCTCCTAAGGACATGCTTTTAAAGCTTTAGTGTTCACA
Organism: Cabassous unicinctus; assembly: GCA_029593785.1. NCBI lineage: Eukaryota > Metazoa > Chordata > Mammalia > Cingulata > Chlamyphoridae > Cabassous > Cabassous unicinctus. The sequence continues at coordinate 11,709 of JAQZBX010040737.1, read as the reverse complement.
GAGGCAAATGAATATACCCCACAGTTGCCAAAAAACAAACCCCAAGCCATCCCTCCAAACCAAAGTTTTAGTATTATCTAAGCTATTGCATCTCATTCATGAATATTGCTCCTTGTAAATTGAACTCTATTGACTAAGATGAGATATCGAGATTATGGTGGATCCGATTTATTGGGATTTTCCTTGCCTTCCCCTAAAGTGAGACTGGATGGAGCTGAGCTTTAGCTGCTCATAGGATACTCTTCTTCAAGAATGTGTTGAGGTGTTCTGAAAATTATGTTCTTCCTAGTTGATGTGGATCTGGTCAGAGCTTTATAAATGATGTGTGTGCATACCTATGATCTAAAAAGGGAGGAAATGCCAAAAAGCTGGGAGAAGACATAGGTACACAGAAGAGGAAGGGACCTAAATAATCTGAAACTGGAATTCTGTCCTTGGAAAAATGACGATGGGAGGTGGCTCCTAGGAGGCAAGCACCTTAAATCATGGCATCAAACTGCATGCCATGATTTCTCCTAGAAATGTATAATAAAGTTTGGCATAAATCCAAGAAACTAAGTGTACCAAAGCAGAAGTCTCCCTTCTGTTGGAGGTGACCAGATTTAATTACTGTTCTCAAACAATAAACACACACACACCAAGAAATGAGGGGGCAGAGGGAAGAAATGAAAAGCATCTTTTCTCTGTGCTCAGAAGGAAAACATTGTTTAGAAGCATCGAATGTTAGCCCGGTTGGAAAGTAACAACTACTGACCATTATTCCAGAGTAGCCACTGAACAAGAGGATGGCTATTGAAAAGGAAAGAACAGTTCACAAAATTTCAGGGAGTCTGTAGTCCACTGAAGGTAAACATAGGCCCATGAGTCCTCACCTACTATCCCACAATCCAAACACTCTGAAAACGGAATTTAAAAAAAACAAACAAACAAAAAAAACAACTCATTTGAAACAAAACTAAGCCAACCTCGTTTGGTGGCAAAACTAACCCCCACTGTGGGGTGCTGGCCCCAAATCCTCTGGGGAGTGTTGCATATATGCAGATATTAACTTTCTTTAAAAATTCTGAATTTTCAAATACATCTGGCCCCAACGGTTTGCTATAGGGTCAAGACTGCAGACCTGTAAGAGGCTGATGTAGTGCCAAAGGCCTGAGAGTTGATCTATTCACCATTGTCTCAGACAATCTAACCAGCTTCCTACACAAGTCAGACTGTAGCATTATTTGGCAACAATGTTCGAAACAGGAAATTTATTACACAGGCTCATGACTGCATGTGAAATCCTCAGTTCCTACCTTCACATATTCCAGAGTCGGGTCCAGAAGATGCTGATCCCTGAAAAGAGAAAATGCACATATAAAGGCAATTAGGAACAATGCTTTCTTACATTCAGTAAAGTGAGTCCAGCATTATCGCATCCTTATTCATTCAGATTGTGAAGCTGGGCCCCCACCTCTGAGACAATACGTGCAGCAGACAGATAAGGAAGTTAGAATAGAATCAAGTTCCTTTCACAGTGTGTGTGTTTGGGTTGGGAGGTGTGGGGAAGATGCCAGAGATACTACCATGACCTCAGTCTAGAAGTGCCACGCGCCCTCCTGTTAAATTTTGCACCCAAATGTTAGAATATTTTTACGTGGTGTTCTAGGTTTGCTCAAACACAAAAACTAGCCTAAATGTCTAAAGTGAAGATCTCCGAGAAGGGCAGAGGGTGGGAATAAGGCAGGAGTGGCTGCCCAAATACATACCATCTCAGTCAATCCTTACTGTGCCCCCTTGGGCAGCTGTGCCACGCTCATTCTGACACTAAGAAAATGGAGGCTTGGGTGCACGGGACAGCTGTCCCTGGTCACCAGAGGGCGAGTGAAACAACCGAGTCCTGACCAATGAGAGGGAGAGCAGGAGAGCAGAGTCTCGTACCCAGCTCTGCTTTCCTTTTTTTTTTTTTGAGTCTGTTTTTAGGAGGCACCAGGAAGTGAACCCAGGACCTCTCATGTGGGAAGCAGGCGCTCAACCACTTGAGCCACATCTGTGTTGGTTTTTTCATGTTTGCTTGTTGTTAGTTTCTTTGTTTTTAGGAGGCACTGGGAACCAAACCTGGGACCTTCCCATGTGGGAAGCAGGCACGCAACCACTTGAGCTGCATCCGGCCCCCAGCTCTGCTTTCTAAACCAAGCTTCTTCTCTTTATGGCCAGCTCTATTACCCACCCACTCCTGGTGTAAACCTGAGCAATTCATCCTGATTTTCTTTGGTGCCTTAGTGGTTTTTTTCTCCCCATATAGTGTCTACTGTAACATCTACCATAATAATATGTTAGCGTTAATTACGTAATTGAAAGTTTTAACAGCAGCGGGTGACATTTCAGAAAGGGAAAAGAGGATCTGATTAAGGAGTGGCAAAAAGAGCGGATGGGGAGATTTGAGAAGTAAAGTTTTTGGTACTTAGAGAGTTATAGTCAGGTGCTTCCCCCACCCCCAACAGAGAAAGTGAAAAGACAGCTGCCTTCAGATTTAAACTTCAAAAAACAACGCATCGCTGCAGAGAAATGCAATCATTTTTAAAAGACAGAAGGCTCTAAGGCCTGCAAGACTAATCTGTCCCCTGAAGGAAGGTCTTAGCATGTCTACAGAAAGGAGGCGAGGAGCAGAGAGAGCAGCAGTCTCCAGATGGGTGGGCTCAGCACTCCAGCCGGGGGCCTGGATGCTTTCCTGGCAGTGGAGAGAGCAGGGAGAGCAAGGCCCAGGCAAGCACTGCCCAGGGCGCAAGGGGTCCCAACCCCACAGCCCAGGAACACGACCATCTTGTGGTGGAAACAGATTCAAACCACCAGGGCATGTTCGGATGGATTTGGCTGTGCATTTTAGGCTGTGCTCAGGGCATGTGCACAGAGGAGGGCTGGGGTCCAGGAGTTCTTCTCCATATGAATAGATTAGGTTTTTGTTTTATTTTGTTTTTAAGGAGGTACCAGGGATTGAACCCAGGACCTCGTACATGCAAAGCACTCAAACCACTGAGTTACACCCGCTCCCTAGATTAGGTTTCAAAATGAGTCCCTTTGTAAGGCCAAAGGGTTGGAGAAAAGCTAAAGCTCACATTCCTTGGATGCATTCCTACCAAAGAGGAGTATCAGTCCTTCGAAGCCTTAAAACCAGGGACACTCTTTACCTTCAAGGTGGTGCACATTTTATCAGCTTAATTAATGTCTGACTTAACAGAAGATTCTCATATCCACTTCTGCATTCAATATGGTGTGATATGTTTTGGTTGAAATAAACAGAAAAAGAGTCCATCCTCACATAGATATGTAATTGGAAAAGGGACGGAGATTTTAATAGACTTTTCAGATAATTGTGGATATTCTTCTTTGATACTACACCAAAACTCAACAAATGTTATGCTTCTTAAAGGTTAGGTGCAACGTGAAATCTGAAATCGTATCAACGAGCTTTTCTCGCTCAGCTGCATTACAATCCAGTGGTCTACCCTGCACTTCAAATGGATCTTTTATCCAAGTGTTATTCTGTAATATTGAAAAATACTGGCTCACTGAGTTATGCAGATCTTCCAAATTTTGAACCATTTCATTATAAGACATCAAAAGATCACATTTGTTAATATTACCACTAGTCCTATCAGAAAAGTTATAAAATATTAGGAATTGTCAAGCTCATAGTGGAAGATCTGAGTTTTCCAAAATTCTAATTTTTGCTTAAAAGCATAAATTTTTTCATTGGCAACAAGCACCATCAAGTATCTTCCTTAAAATAACAAGCTCACTTCATTGGTTTTTGACAAAATATCTGTGACAAATCAGGACTGAATAACTATCATACTTGAGTCATCAGTTGTTCTTTCAATCCCAAATAACATACCTTGAAAAAAGTGGTCAGTTTAGGTTGCAATTTAAGCAAATGCATAAGAGTTTTTCCTCCCATATGACCTTACTTCAATATGCAGAAGGATTTTATACCTACCTTCTATTTCATCACACAAAATATTAAAGAGATGTATATTCAAGGGTTGAGATTTAATAAATTTTTCTTTTACTGCTTCAAAGACATTCTTAAGTGAAACTAACTTTTTTTTTTTTTAACTGCGAGAATGTAGAGGCACCAGCAATTTTATCCGCCATTTTGCTTTTGAACCACCGGTGCAAATGTCAACTCAAAGAAAAAGGCAAATAACATCTTTGTATTATTGTGAAAATAGGTTAGAACCTACAGATGCCCTGACAGGGTGTTGTACTCCAGGGGTCCATGGAACACACTTTGGAAATTACTCTTCCAAATAAACAAATAGACATATACTGGCTGCAGGCTCAACTCTTTTTATGAATAGAAGTGCAATCAAAAGGACAAATACTGTATGAATGCATTACTATGAACCAGATATATTGTGCAATATATTGTTTGATTCAAAAAAATTTTTTATATGTATCCAGTACATTTGAGAAATGTATATATTTATTCATCTGTGTTTACTTTTTAGTTTTTAATTGTTTATATTTTCAATTATTAAATGTGAAAAATAAAGTTAAAAAAAAAAAAAAAAGACTTCAGAGATCCTTTTTCCCACAGTGTCAATCATTTGCTTTGTTTCTCCCTGATTATCAGTATACACCCTACATTACTAGCTTACTACACTGGGATACAATATTTTACATATCTAGGCTTGCTCTTTGTCCTTCAAAATCCTGCTCTCCCCACCGGCGTGAGCATTTATCATTTCCTCACCACCTTGAACTTGTTCTTTCTCTACTTTCATCTATCTTTTTTTTTTAAATATTTATTTACTTGATCCATTTTAAACCCCCCCTTCCCCATTCTGCTGTTTTCTTGTGTCCATTCGCTGAGCAATTCTCTGTGTTTGTTTCATCTCTTCTCATCCTCCTCCTGCAGTCTTCACCAGGATTCGATCCTGGAGACCTCCAATGCAGGAGAGAGGTGTTCTGCCATCTGCGCCACCTCGGCTCCTGGTTTTTCGGAGCTTTCGGAGCATCGCGTCTTGTCTCTCTCCTTTTACGTCATCATCTTGCTGCATGGCGGCTCCGCGGCTCGGCGGCTCACTGGCGCAAAGAGCCTGGTGGCTCCCGGGGCCTGGCGGCTTACCGGCACACACAGCCTGGCAGCCCATGCGCCTTCTATATATATATATTTTTTTTTTATTATTTTACCGGGAGGTCCCGGGGAGCGAACCCAGGTCCCTCCATATGGCAGACGGACGCCCAACCATTTGAGCCACATCCGCCCCCCTACTTTCATCTATCTTAATAGCACTTTCAATACCTATGGCACATGTCATACAACACCTATTACCTCCAACAGGGTTTGTTGATGTTCCAAGGACTCCTTAAAACCAAGCACAAACTCAGCAAATACTATGAAAGGAAGCACTGTAATACTAAGACCACAACAATCATTAAACCCTCTGATAGAGCCTGACAGCTTTGTCCTTCTTATAGCGTCTGTTGCAGTTGGGCAGTTTGATGTAATTATGAATTCCAAAAATATAATTGGATCATGCTTGTAAACTGGTCTGTTAATCTGGGCATGATTAAGTTATGATTAGGGTGTTGACTGGGCCACATCAGTAGGGTGTTGAGCCCCCCCCGCCCTTGGTGGGTGGGGAATCAAATATAAAAGGCATGGCAAGAACAGAGTTGAAGCAGTTTCTGAGAAGCAGTTTTGATGTTGGAGAAAAGGCCCCAGAAGAGAAGTGAGCCGTTTGCCTGATAGTCTACAGCTGACCTTGTGGAGGAACCAGAAGAGCTAAGCCCGGAGAGAAATGCAGCCCCGGGAAGAGAGGAACACAAGAAGCCTGAGCCCTGGGCAAATGTTGGCAGCTGTCTTGCTCCAACACGTGGCAATGAACTTTGGTGAGAAGAAACTTAATGCTTTATGGCCTGGTATCTGTGGACTTCTACCCCAAATAAATACCCTTTATAAAGACCAACCCATTTTTGGTATTTCACATTAGCACCCCTTGGCTGACTAATACAGTGTCCCTGAGATGAAAGTTCCTAGGCTTAATGCTTTGACATTTCTAATTCTGAATTAATACGCTGGTATTCTATTTAAACATAAAAAAGGACCTCAAACAAACGTACTTTAAAATTTATAATCTAAAAGAAAAAAGGAGAAAAAAATATTTATAATCTTCATTTGGCTAGTACCATGGCAAAACAGTGAAACCCACCTGTTCTTCTGGTAGCAAAGAATGTATCAATTTCATATAAATTACTTCTTTCTAGAGTTGCACTGTCCAATATAATAGCCACTAGCCACATGTGACCATTTAAATGAAAACTAAATAAAATTTAAAATTCTGTCCATAAGTGGCAATGGCCATATTTTAAGTGCTCAATAGCTACATGTGGCTAGTGGCTACCATATTTGACAACACAGTTGCAGACCATTTCCATCATTGAAAAAAGTTCTATTGGACAGTGATGTTTCAGAAAAAATACTTCTTCTACATAGCATTTTGGGAAACGGATGTGGCTCAAGCGATTGGGCTCCCATCTACCATATGGGAGGCTCTGGGTTTGATTCTTGGAGCCTCCTGGTGAAAGCAAACTGGCCCACGCTGCAGAGAGCTGACAGCCTGCATCCCAGACAGCTGACGCAGCAAGATGACGCAACAAAGGGAGACGCAGAGGAGAAACAGTGAGAGATGCAGCAGACCTGGGAGATGTAGCTCAAGCAATTGAGCGCCTCTCTCCCACACCAGAGGTCTCAGGATTGGTTCCCGGTGCCTCCTAAAAGAGAAAGACAAGCAGACCCAGAAAGAACACACAGTGGATAGACATAGAGAGCAGACAGCAAGCACAAAAACAACAAGGGGCAGGGGAAAGAAAAAAAATTAAAAACTAAATAGCATTTTGCTTCAAAATAAATCTTCACTGTGCTAATGTTGGTCATGATTTAGGGCAAAGGCGATTAAGTGCTCTCAACTACAAGGCAGCCCCGAACAATGGCATCAGGGACCAGCAGCAGGATAAGGTTCCTGTGTGTCATTTTCTCAAAATGGATCTTTTCTTTCTCACTTGAAAATCTGAAATATTAGGGTACTAGCAGACTATTTCTATACGTGAAAAGTAACACAGGCCATTCAAACATTACTGAGAATTAGATGAATGATTCAAATCACTTAAAACCAACACAAAAAGCTAGCCAAGGGAAGCGGTTGTGGCTCAGTGGATAGAGCCCCCGTTTACAATATGGGAGGCCCGGGTTCGCGTCCCGAGACCTCCTTGTGAGGGCACGCCGGCCTGAGTGGTGCGGTGGGCTGATGCAGCAACCTCACGGCAGGAAGCAGGTGTGGCGCAATGGATAGAGCACCCGTTTACCATATGAGAGGCCCCGGGTTCGCTTCCCGGCGCCTCCTTGTGAGGGCAGGCCGGCATACACGCAGCGAATGGACACAGCAGCACAAGCAGCAAGGGGGGGATAAATAAAATAAAATAAATAAATCTTTAAAAAAAAAAAAAAGCTAGCCAAGCCATTTACTTGAAATATGTGTTATGAAAGTAAAGGTTTTGAGGCTGGGTTTATAGTTTTGTTTTGGTAGGAAATGGTGAGGTGGAGGAGGGAGCTGCTGTGCATAGTTAAATGGTTAGAAATTAATCCCTCTCCAAAAGCTACAACTGGCAAGTAGAGGATGCACATTAATGAATGAAAAGGGATTCTTTTAATGAGGCTCAACTCATTGAAAACAGACCCCTCGAAAACTGAGGAGTTCTTAAACGGAGGAGACGAGAAAAATATGAAAAATAAAAACTAAAACAATTTTCCATTGATTGGCTAAAGAGGTTTGAGGTTTGTTTTCTCACCTATCTCCCTTCTGATCTCTGCCTTTAACTACCATCAGTGAGTGCTTAAGATTTCTGTCTTATCTGTGATTAAAAGTTCCCAATTCATAGTAGTACTTTCAGTGGCCTGATAGCAGAGCTGAAGGACCAGCTAGTGGGAAACCCCAAATTACCCAAGGAGCTTCATTTTCCTCTCCTCCCTGAGTTCAGCCATCAGTCCAGCTGATTCTGCCTCTCCTGCCCAGTGGGTCTCAGATCCCACCTCCTCCAGGAAGCCTTCCCTAACTCACCCTCCCCTGGCCTGACCCCTGGTCTCAGGCCACCCTGGTCTACACCACTCTTGCCCCTTATTTTTCCCCTGATTGGACCTAAATGCCCCAATGAGACTAAGCTCCCCTGGAGGGCAGAGAATTGTTCTTAAACACCTTGTCTCCCAAACTCCTGCCTCAAGGAACCAGAAAGGACAATTTAAATGCAATAAAAAGAGTGTTATACTTTAAGGTTGGGGTGAGAAGACTAAGAACAGAAGAAGCCAACTGCCACAGGCAAAGGGCCCCAGGCTAAGGGAGGACCTAGGGCTCAGCACTTCCAGGTTTCCATCTGTGTTGCAACAGAGGATCAAAGAAGAGTGGAGGAGCTTTTCATCTGGGTGGTAAGGACATCTTAGGAGAACACCCCAGGCTCTTGGGGTGAAGAGCAGGAAGAGTACAGGCCCCCAGCCCACTGTGAGCAGAAGCCCACCTCTGGGAGCGGATGCTGCCAACAGCAGCCAGTGCTAACCTGGAACCTCCTCAGACCGGCCTGGTCAGTTACTCCACCCCCTTCCCAAGACAGTTTGGGTGGTTTAGCCTGAAAGAATTACCTCAGCAATGCAGCAGTTTTCAGGTATATTTCTAGAGAAAGGGAGAGAGGAATGTTTAAGTTTTCAAAAGGCAAAAGGAAAGGATTTTACAAGCTATAAATCTGGTGAAAAGGGCAAATCCGAGGCAAAATTCTAAAAAGAATTTACTAAAGTAGTGCCATGTTGCGCATCTAAACACAGGGAGTTAATAGCACAAATCAGAACTGCATTTTCTTTTGTGATATGACAGACTCTGAAAAATGCTGTAAACAAATTATATCAGAATTTCAGCCAGGAATTTGAGAAAGCCATGATGTCTCTATGCCCAAACAACTTAAGAAACCCAAGATATTTAGTAAGGTGGATTAGCATCCAACTGAACAACCAGCAACTCGTCTCCCACCCCCCAAAAAAGAAACCACAGGTTCCCTGTGGGTAGACAGAAGGAGTCCATCCCAGCCCCCTTCTAGTCACACTATTATAATGAGTTGGATGAGAACCTGACGACACAGTGATCAAAGTCAGATGAAGAAAATCCAGAAAGGCCAATGTGTTCAAATGCTACCTCTACCACTTACTGCTGTGTGAACCTAGACACAATCTATAGTGTGAACTCAGCCTTTCTGTGCCTCAGTTTTGTCATCTGTAAAATGGGGATTAAAATGTGGAGAATGAATGAATGAATTTATCAAAATATTTAAAACCGCACTTGGCACACAATAAGCACTATTAGGACACTATTAAGTGTTGTAAGCGTGTGTGTTAAATGACATTAATTTCATCCTCCCTCCAAAATATAGTTGATGGGCAAATTCTAACCAGATAAAATGGAATAGAGCTAAAATTTTAACTTTCAATTTGAAAAATCCCAGTTATGCAAGTAGAAGATGTGAAAAACACTTGGGAACTTCAACCGCCCAAGTAAAATAGTAAACAGCAGGACGTGGTTATCAAAGATGCTAGGGGATCTTAGGCTGCATTGATAGAAAATTAAAACCCAGAATAAAAGGAAGTGAGAGCCACTCTACTCCACATTTGTCAGAGCACGTCTGGAATACTCACTTTCATTCTGAAAGTAAATAAAATAGCAATAAGTGGAACAGTGGCACACCTGAGCAGGCACAGAAAAGTGGCAACCACTGGGGCCTCAAAATCACATAACATGGGAAAGAATGGAAAGGAAGAGAACCTTTAGTCTGAGAAGTGCAGACTCAGGGAGAAAGTGGACACAGAATGCTTGCCAGCTAACAACTTTAGGGTTTCTGTGTGGAAGAAAGATTTGACTTATTCTGTATAGGTCAGGGGGCAGGAATTAGGACTGATGGGGAAGGAAGACTTTAACCTTACCTAAGGACGTGCTTTTCAACAACTAACATCTAAATTAGGATAAGAATAATAAATAAATAATTTTAAATTTCTTAATACTTTAAATTTACATTAAAAATATTTTTAAAAATGGCCTTGAAGAGATGGTCAACTCCCACTACAAGATGGATATGAAGGGTGATGGTCCTCTGTCCAACAGTGTAAAAAGCTAAAATGTAAAGGAGAGACCACCTCTTTTTCTTTTTCTTTTTTTTTTAACATTTATTTAGCACTTCCTATGTGCTAAAGCAATTTACACAAATTGGAAGATACGATCCTCACAACCCAGTGAAGGAGGTGGTATTATCCCCAATTTACAGATGCCAAAACTGAGGACACCCAGGTAGGAAGAGGAGGAGCTGGGATGTGAACCAAAGCCTCTAACTGTATTATACTGTATCTCTAGCACCTAGGGAAGTGCTGGCACATTATCAGGCTCTCAGAAAATAATGGTTCAGCCCTGCCAGGCACTGGGACTATGAAAAGGCACTAAGTTGCTAAGTCACTGTCCCCCAACCTGCCCTCAGGGCAGCAGTTCTTCTGCCTGGTTCCCAACTTCCCTGCCTCCTCCCACCATCACCTTCTTCGAAAAGATGAAGCAAGAAAAGTCACATCATGTTAGGAAACCAGAGCAAGTCTCCCAAGCCTGTGTCATCACTGTACGGAAGAAATCCGGGCAGGCCCCCATGTTACCAGTTCAGCCCGTGTTTCCAGGTGCAGGGGGAGCCAGAGAAGGCAATCTGGGCATAAGACATGGAAAGAAAGCCCAGCAAACCACCTGGAGAATTTTCTGAGGAGATACTTGGCACTTCCCACAGGGTTATTCTGCTTTTCCTCATCTAAAGGCCTTGAAAGCAGAGAAAAGGATAAAACTGAAGCCCCCTCTTGAGCCTGCCCCCATATGAACTCTGCCAGGCCTGCTAAGGGAGCCCATGCAGTCCCAGTTACAAGAGCAAAAGGAGAAGCCAAGTCTTCTCAAATTCTAGTTTCACAACTGCAAGGGGTCCCCTAGCGTATCCTCATATTCTCCTCGCCTTTTTTTAAAGAGGCAGGGGAAAGAATATAGGGAGAGTATCCTAAAATCATGTGTTACAAATCCAAAAGCTCTAAAACTCATTGCCTTGAACCAAATTAAAATTGTATTTAAATGCAGAAGTACTATTTCTCAGCCCTGCTAACCAGAAAGAAAATATTCTCAATGCACAAACTCCCCTTTGGGTAGGCTAGAAAACATAGCAGTTGGCCCTGTAGCCCCAGCCTCTAATTTGAAATAGACTATTTAATTATTCATACCAGACTGTGCAGCAAACAGTCCTTGAAGGACAAATTTATATTCTCAGAAAGATCACTAGAAAACAAACAGAAGAACTTGGCAATAGAAATGAAAAGTTCTTCTTAAAATAATTTTGGGGGCTTCTGCCAATTATGAATCCCCACCCTTGTGAACTCACGATACTGTGAGTATCTCTGTGTACAACTGGGGGGTCTGGCAGGAACCCACGGCCTCTTCAGTCAGGCGTGCTGCCCCCACCTCAAACAGTCAACAGACCGCATGAAGGCAGCAGGGCAAAACCAGACTCTCACGTTATTTTATTTTTAAGTTTTAAGTAACATCCCTGTGTCTGCTCTAGCTGAATCATTCTTTCCAGTGTCCCACTTTTTTAACCTCAGACTGAGAGATGTTCAGTTGA
>JAQZBX010040736.1:11766-22682 GCA_029593785.1 Cabassous unicinctus | reverse complement strand
TTTTATTTTTAAAGACGCTTTAGATTACGTAAATGATACATAAAAAATATAAGGGATTCCCATATGCCTCACTCCCTGCCCCTCCCACACTTTCCCACATTAACAACATCCTTTATTAGTGTGGTACATTTGTTACAATTGATGGACCCATATGGAGGCATTGCTGCTAACCATCGACTACAGTTTACAGTAAAGCCGACAAGCTGCAGACATAGTCCTTGCTGTTCCCTCTGCCTGGGATATTTTTCCTTATGTGTGTGCATATAGCTTCGCTATGTCTTACTCAAAAATCCTCTTCTCAGTAAAGACTAACCTTGCCACCCTGTCCAAACTTTCAACCACCCTTCCAAAAAGTTTACATGTTCCACAGCTTGCTATGTTATTTTCTCGCCACCAGAGAGAACGCTCCATGAAACAGATATTCCAGTCTCTTTTTTTCACTGTTGTATACCCTGCACTAGAACAATGCTTGAAACATAGTATATACCCAATATATATTTTTGAATGAATGAAATTATGTTCACAGTTTGCATGACGATATTTGACGTCTTTCTCACTATATTTGGAAAACTAGAACACAATTTATCTTTATCCTCTTAACATGAGGCAAGCCTATAAAGGATATTATTTTTTCACATTTTATACATTTAAATGATGTTTTGAGTACTGAAACTACCAAATTGAAAATTTTGATGTGAACACTACAGTTTGTATCAATATTTTATTTTGAATGTTCCTCATTTAATGTTGTTAGATATATTTTCTGAAAATATTTTAATGCATTTAAAAAGTGTGCTTTTTCCAATAATGCATCATATTAAGTTATTGATGTGTCATATTTAGAACGGATTTAATTATATTCACAAACTTTATTTTTAGAAATGAAAGTCCAATTTGCATTCTTTTCAAGGAAATAATTGGTAATGTTGGACTAATAATTTTATTTAAATTTGAAATAAAATCTAGGTTAATCTAATTTTACTGCTACAGAAAGGTTGCCATATGTATTAGTCAGCCAAAGGGGTACTGGTGCAAATACCAGAAATCGTTTGGTCTTTATAAAGGGTATTTATTTGAGGTAGGAGCTTACAGTTACCAGGCCATAAAGCGTAAGTGACTTCCCTCACCAAAGTCTGTTGCCATGTGTTGGAGCAAGATAGCTGCCTACGTCTGCCAAGGGTTCAGGCTTCCTGGGTTCCTCTCTTTCTGGGGCTTGTTTCTCTCTGGGCTCAGCTGCCCTGCTGTCCCCACAAGGCCAGTTGTAGACTATCAAGCAAATGGCTCTGTCTCTCTCCCGGGGGCTTCTGCCATGTCTAAGGAGCTGTCTGTATTCCTCTGTGTTTTTCTCGTGTGTGTTCACTCCCTGGCCTCCAGCCCCAAATTCCAGAATCCCTTCTCTGTGGTGCAGTTTCTATCTGAATCCCCACCTACCAAGGGGGCAAGGACTCAATGTCCTACTGACGTGGCCCAATCAAAGTCCTAATCATAATTAAAAGTTATACCTCTAACAAACCAGTTTACAAACATAATCCAATAACTATTTTTGCAATTCATAAACAATGCCAAACTGCTACACCATATAAATTTCACAATTTTTGTTTTTGTTTTGTTTTTTTTGAGGAAGTACCGGGATTGAACCTGGGATCTTGTACATGTCAAGCAGTCACTCAACCCCTGGCCTATACCTACTCCCCTTGCCATATAAATTTGATATTTTAAAAAGTTAGTATCACATGATGAACATTTTTGGTGGAAAACTATTCAAGTGTTGAGGTTTTGTTTCCAAAAATATGTTTTCCTTTATCAGTGCGACCTCTTATCACTTCTGTGATAGAAGTGAGAACTTTGCCATATCTGTGTTCTTACGATCTGCATGTATTTCCAGAAGTGTAAAATGTAATTAGTTGAACATAAAAATTATGTGATTTTTGCACATTTACTGACATGAACATTATTATGATGTCATTTGATTTAAATAAATGCATGATGTATGTTCACACACATCCATACATGTATAAAACAGTTAAATAATTATCCTTTCAGGCATTGCATGTGGTGGTCAAAGATCTGTATCAATACCTAGTCCTCTCTCTCCCCAGCTGTTGGGAATACCTTGTGATTAATGTTGAATCTAAAGCCAGAAAGCACCTACAAACCACTGGAGCCTTTCTTAAGCAATTTTAGGCTGAACTCTGATGGCTGAATAACTTTGACCTTCTATCTAGGCATATAGCTTTGCCAATGCTTTTACTTTGAAATAGTGAGATTTGAAGCCCCTAACAAATACTCATTTTATATTTTCTAGCAATAGTAATTTGTCCTTGGTGAGGGAATTATTTCTCACACCCAAAGCCTTCGATATTGTTCATCCTGTTTCCTAAATACATTTTCTTAAAGAACATTTTGCTTTAAAAGAAATAAAACCCAAATCTATAAATCATATTGGTAATTATTTTTAATAATCCTTTAATTTGAAAAACTTAGGATAAATGTTTAAAAATGTTTGTTATATCATTTGCATTTCTTTCAAACACCTAGAAGTTTTGTTCTTATATTTCCCCTATTGGTCCTTATTCCGTTGTTTTATTTTGTTTGGGGAAGTAGGGTGGTAGTTTTAAAAGGTGTTTGGCTGCCTTTGGAGAGCTTGTTTCGTTTACCTGTTTTGCTACGGAGCAGTGGTCAAGTGCTGAGGCATGCAAAACTGTCCTTGCTTCTGGCTCTTGCTATTATTCACTCTAAACTTGATGTGCAGGGTACTGGCCATGGCTAGCTGCCCAGACAGGTGGCCTGCATTGCCCAGAGCCCCTGAGGTAGGTCAGTGTAAGGGCCATCAAGACCCGTTAGACAAAACAGGAGTTAGCCAGCATGAAAAACAGGGAAATTTCATTTATATAGCTCTCAAGTGTTTATAAATTGCATTTCACTTACCTTTTTTTCATTGACCCTTATAATAATCCTGTGATATACTTAAGGATTATTTCCCCCACTTTCCAAATAAGGAAAATGGGGCTGAGAGGTTCATTTTTTACCAAAGGGAGATAGAATCAAGGCTCAAATTTGATCCTCTTACTACACATTTTTACTCTTCACTCTGCAAATCAGACTCCTCTAGTGCTGAGCTGGAGTCCTGGGGTTAATGACTACAGAGAGCTCCATTCATGAGTCCCTTAGTCTGCTCTTCCTCCCTGGAGGAGCACTGCTAAAATCAACTGAAGAGCTAATGCCACTGGATGACTGCTGCTAAATCTGATCAATTCCAGACACACCTTCCCATCCCTTCCCACCCCCACTTTGGAAATAAACCTTCCCTTTGATTCTGGTGAACATTTATTAAGTCATTTATTGAACTGTACATAAAATTGCTCGTAGATAGTTTTAAATGAAATCTATATCTTTTTCAATGTAGCAAATGTTTTTAAAACACATAGGTCATAAAAAGCAGCAAGGAGGAAGACTGCAAACTTTATGAGGACATACATTCATATAATATAATCATCCTCCAAGGTGTGTGGCACCATCTATGGTGTATTCTATGATTTAAAAGCAGAGGCTTTCATGTCAGAAGGCCTGAGTATGAATCTTGATTCTGCCAATTAATATCAAGGATATTTTGAGGGACTTACCTAATTTATGAGTCAACATCCTTCTTCTGCTCAAAGGTATGCTAATACACTTACTTTATAGAAGTGTTGCAAAGACTAAATTATAAATATATGTAAAGTCTAAGCTTGGTGCCTAGCATGTAAAACACACTTAAAAAAGACAGTCAGTTTTTCCACATCTGTAATTCTTGGAAAGCTAAATTAAACAGAAACACCTAGTGACTTATTAGATACCAATATTATGTCAGCCACATTGACTGAATATTGTTTCAACAAATGCATGAAGAAATAGGATTTTCCACTGATAACTTTTCTAATGTATTATGTATTCTTTACTGTTTTTTTGCTTAAGTTGTACTAAAACTTACTTTGAAAAATACCAATATGGTCTAAAAGTAGTATATATTTTTGAAATATTTAGAAAAAGGAGGTAGATGAGGCAGCAAAGCACAGTGGAAAGTAAAGATGTCATCTAAGACAGACCTTTAATTTCTGACTCTGACACTTACTAGCTTTTTGACCCTGGATAAATTACTTTAATCTCACCTAATTTTAACACTCTTATTTTTAAAATGGGGAAATTATAATTAACTCACAGGACTGGTGGAGGAACCATAAAATAATACATGTAATCAATGGAGAACAATGCTATATGCTTAATAAATGTTAATTCCCTTCCTTTCTCTCTCTTTTTTATTCTTTTTTGCTTTATTTTATTTCTCAATCCCTATCTTCCCAAATATAAAACACTCCTGGAACAAAAGGAGCATGACAGAATCCTAAAGCACTTCAGAAGATCCAGTGAGAAAAATCCATACAGAGAAGACAATATTATTGAAAATTCTGATCATTTCATTGGAACCGATGTTTGCCTGAAACAAACATTACCCATAAGAATGGCTGTCACAATTTATTTAGGAAGGAAAGCATAATATTTACAGAGGGAGAGGGTGCAGCGTAGGAATGAAGAGAGTTAGTGAGATATGACCTTTGGTGAGCTGGCACTATTTGTAAATCTCACTTCTCTCAGTGAAAGGGATTATCTTCCAGAAGAGTTAAATTCCACATGGAAGAAAATACAGGAGCATTAGACTTGAGGGATCTTGTTCTACATGACCAGGTTCTTTTCAGAGTATTCTGGTTGATTAAACAAACAAGGAAAATAACCCCTCTTCTAAAATTGTATAAATATTAAGATTTGGAGGATACTTATAGACATCACTGTACTACTGGGAGGAAATATTTCAAAGCAACACACAATTTAAATTAATGTAGTTGCACAAAATGATGGTTATTTTCCAAATGGTTTATTTGATTGATATCCCTGTTTTCATGGGAGAATTACAGGCCAAACTCATTTCTGATATTGAGTTTATGAGGAGAGAGAAAACATTAAAAAGAAAAGCATGAAAAAGGGCAGGAGGAAAGAAGGAAGGGGCATTATGTACTACATTTACCTTCACAGGCAAGCGCTCTGAAACACTATTCTAAAACTGGCTATAATGATCATTTTTTTGGTGTGCTGGGTATTAGAACCATACTTCTCATACAGACCTACATCTCACTGTATTCTATAAGGTTGTTCCAGAAAAGTTGTGACTTTATAATTAATGTTATTGTTTATTAGAGTATATATTTAGGGATATGTACTAATTTTGGGGGTAAAATTTATAGAATTATAGACTTTTGTAGTTGAAAGTAGCTTAATAAATCACACAGTCCAGAATTCACAGGAAATAGAAAGCTTTTAGGGAAATTGACTATGGCTCAAATCAGACTAGAACAAGAGTAGGGCTCAGATCTCTTAGTGTTTGGTGTAATATACTTAACACTAGGCCAGACTTCTTTTTTTAATTGAATAATTAATGGTTATGCAAACCTGTATATTCACATGCTCTGTGTGTGGTTATTGTGTATGCTGCAAATCAAACCACATCAGTTTGGCTGTCAACAATTGTTAACTTCTTTTTCATTATCCTAGGTGGCCTTTGGTTAGAGGTGAGAGTTATTTCCCTATTACCCAACTGTACTACCATGGCATGTTAAAATGAGACAAAATCACAGAAGCCATAATCTACCACACATTCAAACACTCATGGAAAGTCATATAAACTCTTCTAGGGGTTTAAGGAAATCCCAGCCTTTTGGTTTTTAGGGGGTACATTGACAAATGCCAAGTGTGAAAAGAGTCACTTAGACAGTTATGACAGCTTCGTATTAGTGGGATTTGGTTGCCAACAAGTTAGAATCAAGCAAAAGCATCTTCTCTAAGTAGTTAATCCCAAGACCTCATGGAATGCAAGGCCTGGGGTACCATGATGAAGTGCAGAGGGAATAAGTTTCACTAGGTTCACTAGGTTCACTAGGTCCTGTGCCCTCCCACGGCATACACAGAGTATTTTACCATGTCTGCATGTCTTATTTCACTAAGGAAAAATCATTTCTACTATCCAATGTGATAATAAAGCTTCTGAAATATCGGATATCAGCATACTTGCCGGTTTATAATAACCCTCATCTGGAGTGTGGGCTTTTGAATAGTCGCTCAAATACTAACAACCTCTGGCATATGTTTGCCTTATTAGGGTTTTTCAAATGTTTGCTAACTGTTCCATAAAATCAACTAAAATGCATATGTATTAGTCAGCCAAAGGGGTGCTGATGCAAAATACCAGAAATCGTTTGGTCTTTATAAAGGGTATTTATTTGGGGTAGAAGTCCACAGTTACCAGGCCATAAAGTATAAGTTTCTTCCCTCACCAAAGTCCATTGCCACGTGTTGGAGCAACACAGCTGCCGACGTTTGCCAGGGTTCAGGCTTCTTGTGTTCCTCTCTTGCCGGGGCTGCATTTCTCTCTGGGCTTAGCTCCTCTGGTTCCTCCACAAGGTCAGCTGTAGACTATCAGGCAAATGGCTCATCTCTATCCCGGGGCCTTCTCTCCAAGCTCTCTTACTTCCCGGGGCTCCAGCTCAAGACTCCAACATCAAAACTGCTCTAACTCTGTCCTTTACCATGCCTTTTATATTTGATTCCCACCCCACCAAGAGTGGGGCTCAACGCCCTACTGATGTGGCCCGGTTAACACCCTAATCATAACTTAATCATGCCCAGATTAGCAGACCAGTTTACAAGCACTATCCAATATCTATTTTTGGAATTCATAATTACATCAAACTTCCAAACGGCTACAGCATATGACATACTTTTTTCAAAAGTGTAACTGACCAAGAAAATTTTCCTAAGTCTTTTATTTCATGTGTAGAAGGCATGCTATTGTCACAGATGGCTAATCTTTAGTAGAATTTACTCTTGAATATCATAAGTTTTAACATGCAGTTCAACCATATTTTGGCTATGTTTAAGCCTATTATTAACTATTCATTCTCTTTGTTTTATGTAATGTTCAAATCATTTCATTCCACTTTGGATAAATAGGTTTTATACATTTCATGAATGTTGTTAAGTTGTCATCTAAATTATATAGAAAGAATGGCATAACTATATTAAATAGAGGCTATTTAAATGCCCTTTTCCATTATGGAGCACCATACAAATCCAAACACTTGGACATTTAATCCTTTCTAACAAATTATCATTTTAGTATGGTTTTTAGTATTTAAAATTGATAATTATCTTTTCTCAATCAAATCATCTTTATTTGCTTGAAGAACTGTAACCATTTGCTAGTAAAACTGTAGCAAACACTGCAATCAATTCCAGCTGTGATTTGGTTATTATATTAATCCCATTGCCAATTGTTAAATTCTTCTGCAGGGGTATTTAGAATTATCTGATTCTGCCTGCTTCTCCTGAGTCAAGATGTATACAGGTGGAAAAAATGCGTTAAATAAGCAGTCTTGCTGGATATTCAGGTCCAAATGAGGTTATATAAATTACTCTCAATAGTTAGAGATTTTAAATGTCAGGTCGTTTATTATGCAATATGCCTGAATGGTGTGTATGTGTATGTGTGTGTGTGTATTTGGCTAAGCATTTCATATTATAGATAAACATTTCCTCTAAGCATATGTTACATACTAAACATTTCTTCAATTACTTCATTCTGAGATATAGTTCTCAGCTACTATCCCAAGCTCCTCTATAGCTGCCAGCCCCGAATTCCCTTCAGGATTCTGCTACAGGTGAGTAAGAGAAGGATATTTTTGTGTCAACCGAGTAGAAGTGGGAATTTATCATGTTTCATATTAAAAGAGTAATGTTTGACATCTTTAAAGTGAAGTTCCTTACCTTCCCTTCCTCCTTTCCTAACCAAGAAAATGTCAGCCACTTCCTTGACTAGACTCTAAGACCACCTAGTACATATCACGATTTGAGCATTTAAACACACTCTGTTGTCATTATTTGATTATGTATTTGTCTGCACCTCCATTGTGTCAACTTAAGGAACCTTGACTTATTTTCTCATTCATTTCTGTGTCACCAGAACAGTTCCTGGTACAGTCAACATTCATTAAATAATTAACTGGAACATTCCTTGAGGTCACAACCCCAGTGCCAATCATATATTATAAACGACCAACGAAAAGCATTTTAAAAAATACATCCTCATTAAAGCATTTTAAAAAATACATCCTCATTATAATGTGAAAGGCAGAAATAAAATGTCCATCTCTTTTCAGATTACCTATAAGAATTTTAACAGTGCCCGCTACCATTTTGCTTCTTTATTTTCTTTAGTAATAGGAACTTCTGCTCAGACAGTAGAGGAGGACCTCCTTTCCTAGGTCAACAAGGCCTTGGGATGCCTTTTCAATAATTCCCCGAGGGCACTATTTAACCTTTACAACTGGAACTAAGCTTACTAGCAGGTGCAAGCAAAGGGAAACTATTATTAAAGTGTAGTAGAAATGTCAGAACAGAGAGGTTCTTCTCAGAAACAAATAATAATGCCATGTTGCACAACATAAATCGGTACACTAAAGGTGGAAATGATTGATGTGCAAATTCCAACTTTTTAAAAAATAAAATTTCTTCCCCTACAGTTTCAAATATTACTTTTTCTCACTAACTTATTTCTACTGACCACCTAAACAAGGGATTTGAATAACCGTAAAGCTTTTCTGACTTTTATAGGATTGATATTGAATACTTTCAAATGATAGTATCATTTAGATCTGAATAAATTTGCTTTTCATGAGAGTATTATGTTAATAAAATGTTTTACTTGTAAATCATAATCAATGCTTATATTAATTAAAGCTTGTTCTAGGTAATTAAAAGGTTAACATTTCAATTTTAAGCACTAAGTATAGAAAATATACATATTAGGGTAATTTAGAAAATTTGTACTTTATAAACAGTATTTGAAATTAAATTGAACATAGAACAATGTTACATAGTTAAAGGCAACTACATAATAAATTCTAAAATTTGCTAGCAATATTCTGACTTAAAGGAAATATTGATTGAATTGCCTAAAACAGGGCTTTATAATTTATCACAAATTTAATGATTTTTAATGCCTCTGTGCCTGGCCTTGAAACCTTAATCAAATTCTATCACCCTTGTCTTTCTTTTTCACGAGGTTCAAAAATGCAGTTGCTAAAGGAGAATTTTGACTAAATATACAGCTAAAACTGAATTAAATTTTCTAGGCTAAGAATTCCACAATTCAATAAATTTATTGAAAACATTTAACATTCAAGGATATAATCCAATCTTCTTTGTATATTTAGTAGTAGTAGTAGTAGTTTATTGTAACACTCAACAACATTTAAGGGCATAAACTACATACCAGGTCCTCTAGTAGATTCTTTACATATAGACTCACCATCCACATACTAGCATATACTCTGTGGGTGGGTATCCTCACATTACAGATAAAACTAGAGCTTTAGAGAAGTGAATTACCTTGCCCAATGTTACATAGCTAGTTAGTGGCAGAGAGGATTAAAAATGCAGTTCATCTGACTCTATAAGAAATATGGACAGGTTAATTAATTGATTTATTTCTCAGTTCAGTCTTCAGGAATCTCCTCTACTCCAACTGGATGTTTTAATTTTGATTCCAGTCCCATGAATATGACCAATGTTGCCAATTCTGCAACTCTATTCCTGCAATTCCCATGCCTGGAAGGTCTCATTCTTTCCTTAACTTTAAATCTTACCCACACCTAAAGCCAAGTGAGTGCTGCAAGCTCAAATAAGCCTTACACATTATTGCACTTTCAACTCTCACAGCTCTTAGCCCTGTCATTTAAAAATTTAATTAGATACTCATGATATTATTAAAATTGCATATCATTAGATTCTTGAGGCACAGAATATATTGCTTATTTTCTCACTGTCCCCCAGAGAGCATATTATGGAAACTGCCACATTGATATTATTCAAGAAATACTTATTTACTACCAGTTCCTGGTACCTGGAAACATTCTTAGTAGCCTTGATGCCTTTCCTAGAGTCCTAAGATAACATAATGTAGCCAGAGGCCTGTTTGAGTAATTTAAGTAATCTCATAGTGTCTGGTAGAATAATGGGAAAAGGCAATAAAATATCCTAAGACCAATGAAAAGGAATTAATTGTGATACAATTTCATAGAGATTGTGTTACTTTGCCACATAACAAAAATCATTCAATTCAGCCTCAAACCCATATTCTCGAATCCATCCACAAGCAGTGGATGGATTGTTAGAAATGATGCTAATAGTGAGGCTATAAATGTAACATTGACCCCCTAATTTATTTAGAGATGTTTGTCTTTGGAGGTACTACCTGGTGATCCTGCCTTACAATATCTTGGCCCAAGGGTATTGCTTAGATTCATGTTTCCTTTCCAATGTCCAGCACTAATATATAACTCAAATATCCATATTATAATTTATATCATATAAAATTTATATGATATTATAATTATATATCAACCAGGGGTCTTTTTAAGTATCTGCTCAATTAATCAGAAAAGAAATTCCTAATACCATTCTGAATTAGAAGGAAGAATACAATTTCCCTGAAGATAATTGCCTCTCTGAAATTAACTCCGGTTCCCTGGAAGAACAGTACATAGTCCAAAGCAGAGGCTGACTATTGCACTCTGCCCCTTAAACTTGCTGCTTCAGAGAGACAATAGTGCCTAATGAATATGAATTGAGACAACCATGGTTGAAATCCTGTTCTTCTCTTTATATGCTGTTATTACCTTAGGCAAAAATTAGCTTCTCTAAGCCTTCTTTCTTTATCTGAGAAATGGGAGAAATACTAACACACATCCTATAGAGTTGCTGTTAGAATTGAATTAATTTCTGACACTCAGTAAGTAATTTAGAAATGCTTTTTTTTTTTTTTTTTTTTT
>JAQZBX010040736.1:0-11666 GCA_029593785.1 Cabassous unicinctus | reverse complement strand
TATTTTCTAATTTGAATTTGTAGCACTGGCCTTGGAAGCCTGAGTTCCCTTCAGGCTATTGATAACATGATTTCATGTCTGTGCTAGAATATATTTTAGAATCTAGAAGCTACTATTAATGGCATCTAGGTGGAGATAGATTCTCATATGTAACTCCACATATTCTGTGTATGTAAAGATAAATGGCAGGATTTGGAGGCCTATTACAACTAAACAAACAAACAAACAAACAAACAAAGAAAAATTTGGGAAAGAGAGAAAGAGAAGGTCTAAATCTAATGAAAATCCAATCAGAAATGCACAAAAAGAGATTACGAAGCCACTAAGTCCACAGCTCAGATGGCCACTAGAAAGTAGTCATGGTCATTTAGGACCTCAATTAGTCATTATTCTTCCTGACTTATTTTTTTGACCACAACTAATAATATGGTATTTGTTGTCCATCTTATGTATTATGCACTTGAATCCATTATTTCATATTCATTAGGTTTTCCTTTATTTTGGCTTCCTCTATTCATTTCCATGTTCCCCATAACACATTGGTAGCCTCAGTACACTCACTGCTCTCTATCCATCTCTGTATTTTTGGTCCCTTCCCTTTAATGATACAACTACGTTATCCCAAGCCTTCAGTCCATGACCTATTTTGATAGAAAAAGAAAATTACATTTGGATCTTCTAATAGCCCTAGGAGGGTATTTAATCCCCTTCTTTTCATTTTACTGATAAGAAAATTTATATATAGGACATGAATGCCAGACATGATCAATTGAATTTATAGGAAACAAATAAGGTATGAATAGCACTTAGAGTTTATAAAATATTTTCACATATTTTTCTAATTTTATACTTCTAGGAACCCCATAAAGAAAGCATGATTTATTATTATACATTTTTTAAAGACAGGAAACTGAGTATATCAAAGAGGTTAAGAGAGTGCACCCAGTTCACATGACTGGGGGTCGACCAGGCCTAGATTTAGGTCTTCAGATTCCTAATCCTGTGTTTCTTTCACTACAATATTCCACCTCCACCTTTTCTTTTCAACCTGTTTTTTTTTTTTTTCCTACTCAATTCTTATACTTTGTCTGTTCTTCCTTTGTCAACTCTGGATTCAGCTATTAGTGAAATTAAACACAAACACACACAGGCACACACACACGTCATTCAGGGCACAAGCTATAGTTCCAAGGGTCCTGAGAGGTACCCCTTATACAAGGCAAGTCTTTTGTAAGAGACTGTGTAGTTCTGCTTATTCATGTGCTGAATACACATTTTGAATTGAAACCGTGGGTACAAATTAGAGAAATTCAATTAGAATGAGAAAAAGTGAAAAAGTATTCCTCTTTAGAATATCATTCAGTTCATCTGAGGGTATAGTCAGACATTTTCCTAGTCATTGATATTAAATAACAGACTCCTTTCAAGAAGAAACTATATTCAATGCTAAACTTAATTAAATAGTACTATAGTACTACAGTTTCAGGAACAATAAAGTTATGGGGAAAATCACATCGTGCGTTTTTTTTTTTTTTTCAATTTCTGAGTTACTTTTGACTTTTTAAAAAGGAAGAATCAAGGTAAAGTTAGTGAATAAAACTGATGAGATATAGAAAGTGATTTGTGTTCTGTAGGTAAATTATAAGGTTTGTTGCTAACAAAGTTTTATTTAAATCTCCTCAAAACGTAGGCATAAAGATGATTTTTAAAGTTTGTACAGGAAATCTGCACATGAACTACTAATTTTCCATTTAAAATAAACTATGTGAATGGTTTTGACTCCTTTCACTCAGTGGCCCATGTCATGCTTAAAATATGCAAGGAAATAAAACTGCAAGCTCTAAGGAAAAGATAAACTCTCATGCCTGCTATACTTGCAGAGTAATCAAGGATTATGGTATATTTATCCCATTTCCTCACTCCTCCCTTCTTGTTATTTCAGTCTTTCTCATCAAAACACTTACTTTTCACTGAATCCTGGCAAATTAGCATCTCATACATAGTCACTAGCAAATCATGCTTTGATTCTGTAATAGAAGCAGCCCCCCTTGCCACTAAGCCACATCAGGATGGGCCAACACCATCCAGGCTGCCTGTCACCCATGCAGGCTCTCAGGCAGTGCACATTAGGTTTCTGGCAGCGTGACGCTGACTACAGCTTGATGCTACAGTCCTTCAGCTAGCAATTCTTTAATCTTCCTTATGGGAGTGCAGCATTTTTCATGAGAGCGAGCACATGGCAATAAATTCTGTTCCATTCATAACTGGAATTCTCCTAAGGGGAGATGACCTTTTATATTTTTAATGAAGATTTTTATCTATTTCACTTTCCATGATGCTAGCGGTCATGGATTTTGTTGTTTTTGGAGAAAAATAAAATGCACCTCATAGTAATTTTTTTTCAAAAACCCAATCATTAAATGTATAGACTTATAGTGGAAGGGATTCTGTCTGCAAGGATTTCACTAATAGAGTAGAAAACTTGCAATTAATTTAATTTGTATTATAATCTCCATGCAAATTTCTTTTAGTGCAATACTAAGAAGATCTTTACATTATAAGGATGCTTTGGGATTTTTGTGTCTCAGTAAAAAGTTCAAAGGAAAATATTCTTCTCCCAACCCACCCCCTGCCCCCCATATACTTCTGTTTCTTTTCTTTTTTATTTCTTTTCTTTTCCCTCCTCCTCCTCCCTCTCCTCCTCCTTCTTCTTGATTGTATTTCTTCCTTTATATCTTCTTTATAGCAACTGACCGGAGCAACATAGAAAACTACAGAAAACTACATTTGAAATTTTATTTCTGAACGAAGTGATGAGATATAATTATGCTATACAGTTCTGAGTAGATGATACAAGTGTGAGTTAGAACTTAAATTTAGAAAAGACTACTTTCTGCCTTATTTTAACAGCATAGGAAAGTTGCCAGATACTAGATTAATAAGAATCTATAAGGGTTCTTATGGATCATCTAGATTACATCTTCCACACAATATAAGAATTATTTATGTATCTGTCTTGGTGTACTGTATTCCTCTCTCAACAAAAGCTCTTAATACAGAAGCCACATAATAATGTCATTATATATTTTTCCTTCTTCTTTTTCTCTTGAAGTGTTATATGTCCAATAAAAAGAACAAGTCGTAGACTACATTAGTACTTTTAAAGTAAATTTCTGAAACAAATAGACTTATATTTGAAATTCAACCAGTTTAATTCTTTTTTATTTGAAAATGCAGTTGTAAAAAATACATGATTTTAATTATTAGATCATGGTCTAAGAATACTTCTCATTGCTTTTGGTAAAAAGAAATCTTAAGGCAATATTATATTTTGAGATGATTTAGTTTGGATTACCTGGTATTTTGTTTGTTTGTTTGTTTTACTAAATTGCCCATCTATACTTCCTTTCCTGAAGTATCTAAGTATTGTCAAGGAGACATCAGAAATCCAAGTAAGGTGGCATTTTCATTGATTTTAAATAATTATGGAGTACTATGTAGTGAAAACTTAGCTTAATTAATTTGGGACATTGTCTTATATTGAAGCATTTTTCAATTTTGTCAGTATGGAAAAGTAAATTCAGTCCAACTATTTCATTTCAAGAAGTATGTACACTTTTATCAGCACCTAGATATTGCTCTATGCTGGCATACTATTTGATGGATCAATCAATCTGTCATTTTTGAGGGGTACTAATTATCATTCTGCCCTACCTTGAACACCAGAATCTTGACCACAGAGGTAATTGGGTCCACCCATGTCAAGTGGACACAAATGCTTCGTTTTAACTCTGAGCTTTCATAAAAGACTTAATAAAGTTGACCAATTAGGGTGTTAATAAAACCTTTAGTCAGATCAGGCGGGAACACTGTCTCTGACTGGGTGCTTGTCTGTTTCTCACTACCTTTTTTCTGTTATTCTCTCTGATTAATACAGATTGCCAATTTTCCTTTCATTGGTGTTAATATACACAAATTGTAGAGGATTCTTAATGTCTTTCATTGTTCAGTATTGAGATTGAAAGTAACAATTCTTTATAAACTATGTTTCTATAGTTCTAACAATATTTGATCCTACTTTCTACTGTAAATTCTGGAGGTTAAAAATTCCCTTCTTATGATGTTGAATTTTTTATTCAAGGTATCTTTGTTTCTGTACTTCTGCAACAGGAGAGGTTTTACAGATTTCACTGATTTTTAGATAGAATAGATGAACTTCCTACCAGTGTACTATCTGGAAAACTCCAAAGACTGTAAAGGAAAGAAGCATAGTTTTGAAATCTGATATTTCAGAGTTCCTAGCTCTGTGATACTAACAATTTATTAAGCTCAAGGAAATGGATAGTGATAGTATTTACTCCAAGGAATGACTGTTAGATTAAATAAGATAACTTATTTAAGAACACCCCCAAATCATGTAAATAAAAAATTTTACCATCTTTCATTTTCTCTGTGAACACTTCTAGTTTTGGACTAACAGTCTTCCATCCTAGCTTCCCTGGAGATCTGTTTATCTATTTCATGCTCATTTTACACTTGCACATTTTATTTTGAGTGAAAAGGAAAGGAGACCAGTTCGTGATATACATAACTCATTGATATCCTTATGAAGATTTGAGTATTTCTTTCCAGTAAAATAAGTTACTTGTTTTCAAAACACCAGTTATTAATTTAGCCCATCAATGGCATTCTAGTAATTTTAGAAAAATGCTGCAACAATTTTTATTTTCATAAATGCAATGGAAACGGAATATGGGTAATATAGTGCAGAGCTCATTGGCAACTTCCAAGCTCACTGAAGAGTGCAAACAACAGCATTTGTGTTCTTCCTTGAGAGTGATACTACAGAAAAGAAGAGCACAGTTTATATTCAGGTAGGCAGATGGTCAAATGATTTTCCTACAAGACAGTGTCACGTGTCACCTTATCTACGCTGTTCTAACTTTGCTACCTGACAAGGCAGTGTCAAGATCTGTTAACGAGATGGCCTCACAAGTGTATATTTGAATATTTTATGAAAAGTCATTGTAGCTTTCTGTGGATCTGACAGTAATTAAATGCATGAGCTCCCAAGGCCCATTTCAGGAGCTTCATGTATATATATATTTTTCCCTCCAAAGACATAGCAAGGTGTTCAAGTCACCTCACTGACTTTTGCAAGAAAAAGATATGAGCTTTTTTTCCTAATTCACTCATATATTAGTTATGCTCTTTGCTCCTTTTCAGCAATGTTAGTACATAAGTACACTTAATCACTGCAGAGGAAATTTCTATTATGAATTTTGACTTAAGGTGCTGTGGCCTATAGACACAATATGTCTCTCTTTTCCATTCTTATCTTGAATATCAAGGAATAATTGATTGAACAGCAAATATTGGCTAATATAATATGTAACTTTCTCAAATAGAACAGAATATAGCGAGTAGGGACTTTTGAACAATCTATTTCTACTTTTTGGCCCCATTATTCTAATTTTTCAGGGTGTTGTGGAGATAATGCTTTATTTTCTATCAAATAATTGATATCTGTATATGCATTTGTTGAATGTATATTTTTTGATTCAGAATTTCTTTTTTAGTTTTTATATTTATTTTATTTTATTTTTATATCAATGTTGCAAATCACTCTGTTAACAAAAGATAACTACAATAACAATAAATCTACTTTGGTCTATGGTTATACTCCCATCTTATTTCTGGTCATTCCTCAATCTTGAGGGCTTTGGGATGATGTCCACTCTGACTGCTTCAGGCTGAGAAAGGACATAGATATTATCATGCAGAAGAAAGGAATTGTTTTGCTTGAAGTTGAAAATACTCCTTGTTTTTAGGATGGGACTGGTCCATCATCATCGTTTTGTTACTTGTCCAGGCAAGTCCGAAGAAGTGGAGAATAGGAGTTGGCTGCAACTCTACTGTGTTTCAGGGCTCAATCGGCATATGAACAATCTGTAGATTTAAGTCTCTGAGAAATATACTTATCGTGTACATTGAGAATTATAGATTCAAATAGAAGGAATAGAAGAATCATGATTAGGGGAATTATAAATGAGTATAACTATGTTATATTTGGGAAATGGATTTTCATATATTCTCAGATAGGACATGCCAAGGGGGTGTCAATTTCATGAGACTATGTGACTTCCCTATGGTGTCTGGACATACCTAGAGACCTTGGGAGCACTTTTATTTGAGGCTTTTTTTTTACTGTGTCTGTTTATGAAATCTTCCTGAGAACTGCATAATTATAACCTCTGGAATGACTTCCTGACTTACTTTGAAATTTCTTAGCCATAAAAACTCTATTTTATTTGGTATTTCCCTCTTTTAGGCAAGATCTTTTTCTAAATACATCACTGATTAATGCTTGGTAATAATCTCTCCATGCCAAGGAGGCTCATCCTTGGGAGTCATGTCCCACGTCAGGAGAAGGTAGTAATTTACTTGCAGTTTGACATAGAGATAGGCCACATTAAAGCAACAAGGGGGCTTTCAAGAGTTAACTCTTAGGCATTAATTATAATTAGGCTTAGTTTCATTATTACAGGAATAAGGCTCAAAAGTGCAAGCATTAAGATCGAGGGCTTTGCTTATTAGTCTGTTTTCTTTTATTAGACAAGGCTTATATATTCCAGAGTTGTTTCCATCTTATTTGAGAAAGTAGCAGGACTTCCCCGGGTGTGGGGGTGGGGGTGGGGGGTTAATATTTTCTTAGCTGCCATATAGGCCTCTATCTATCCAGAAAACCTAACTATGTCAATAAAGATACATTTATATCCCATACAATTATGCTTTAGTGTATTTTCCCCCATATACCACCCCACTATCACACCTTGTATTAGTGATATAACTTTATTATAGATCCTGAAAGTATATTCTTATATTTGTATTATTAATCACAGTCCTCAGCCACCACAGAGTTCACTGTGTTTCCTTCTAAAAACATATATGGCCCAAAACTTCCCCTTTCAACCATTTTCACACTCACACTTCTGCACTGTTAATTACACTCACATTGTTGTGCCACCATCACCTCCGTCCATTTCCAAACCATTGCAATCAACTTAATTATAAATTCTGTACAAATTAAACATGGGTTCACCATTTTCTACTACCATTTTATCTCCTGATAACCTATCTTCCAGATTCTACCTCCATGAGTCTGCTCACTATACTTAGTTCATATCACTGAGATCATACAATATTTGTCATTTTCTGTCTGTCCTATTTCACTCAACATAAGGTCCTCGAGGTTCACCATGTTGTTGCATGTGTCAGTACTTCATTCCTTCTTGAAGCGGAATAATATTCCATTATATGTATATATTATATTTTCTTTATCCATTTATCTGTTAATGGGCACTTGGGTTGCTGTTGTCTTTTGGCAATTGTGAATAATGCTGTTATGAACATTGGTATGCATGCATTTGTGTCCCTGCTTTCAATTCTTCTGGATATGTACCTAGTAATGGGATTTCCAGATCATGTGGAAATTCTATATTTAGCTTCCCAAGGGACTGTCAACCTGTCCTCAGTGGCTGCACCATCCTACATTCCCGCCAACAGTGAATGAGTGTTTTATAATTTCACTTCTTCTCCAATGCTTGTAATTTTCTGTTTTCTTAATAGCACCTAGTCTAGGAGGTGTGAAATGATATCTCATTGTAGTTTTGATTTGGATTTCCCTAATAGCTCGTAATGTTGAGCATCTTTTCATGTGCTTTTTAGCCATTAGTTTTTATCTTTGGAGAAATATCTGTTCAAGTCTTTTGCCCATTTTTAATTGAGCTATTTGTCTTTTTATTGTTAAGTTGTAGAATTTCTTTATATATGCTGGATATTAGACAGTTATCAGATATGTGGTGTCCAGATATTTTCTCTCATTGAGTAGGCTGCCTTTTCACTTGCTTGATAAACTCCTTTGAAGCACAAAAGTTTTTAATTTTGAGGGAGTCCCATTTATCTATCATTTCTTTCATTGCTCATGCTTTGGATGAAAAGTATATGAAACCATTGCCTACTGTACAATCTTGTAGATGTTTACCTACATTATTTTCTAGGAGTTTTATGGTCCTGGCTCTTATAGTTAGGTCTTTGATCCCTCTTGAGTTAATTTTTGTAAAGGTGTGAGATAGTGATTGTGGCAGTTTGATATTATTTATGAATCTACAAAAAAAGAGAAAAACTGTAAACTGGTCTGTACCTCTGCATGTGAAACCCTTTGATTGTATTAAATTCAAAGCTTTTAAGTTTACTTCATAAAAGATTAGGGCTTTGATTTGACCACATCAGTAAGGCATGACTCAGGGTTGAGTTCCCACCCCCTTGATGGGCTGATATAAATGCACACTCACTCAAGAAGACACACGGGAAGAGAAACAGTGCACCATAAATGCTAGAGGAGAGAAGGCTCAAAGAGCTAATCCCCAGGGAGAGCTGAGCCTTTTGCCTGATAGTTTTTAGCTGAGCAGGTGAGCAGCAGCAAAAGTGTGGAAAGAAATGAGCCCTATGCTAGACTGATATAGGAAGTCCTGAGAGTCAAGCCCTATGCCAGCCTACAGCTGAGATAGGAAGAAGCTGGGCCCATGGAGCCTTAACAGGAAGAAGGAAGGAGAGACCAGGCAGAGTTCACCCACTATCTTGCTTCAACACGTGGCAACCAACTTTGGTTGCTTTGGCAAGCAACCTTGAGTTGGACTCTTCAGGGCATTGTAACTGTAAGCTTTTACCCCAAATAAATACCCTTTATAAAACCCAACAGATTTCTGATACTTTGCATCAGCACCTCTTTGACTGACTAACACACAATCTTTCATTCTTTTATCTATGGATATCCAGTTCTCCCGGTAACATTTGTTGAAGAGACTATTCTGTCCCAGTTGATTGGACTTGGCAGCCTTGTCATATATCAATTAGCCAATAGATAGTAGGACTATTTCTGAACTCTCAGTTTGGTTCCATTAGTTAATATTCTATCTTTGTGCCAATGATGTGCAATTTTGACCACTGTAGCTTTACAATATGCGTTATTAAAAGTCTGGTAGCGTGAGCCCTGCAAATTTGTTCTTTTTCAAGATGTTTTTGGTTATTCAAGGTCCTTTACCCTTCAAATAGTTGGATTTTCCATTTCTGCAAAAAAAGCTGTTGGAATTTTTTATTAGGATTGCATTGAATCTGTATATCAATTTAGGTTAATTGACATATTAATGGTATTTAGTCTTCCAATCCATGAACATGGAATGTCCTTCCATTAATTTAGGTCTTTGATTTCTTTTAGCAATGTTGTGTAGTTTTCTGTTTACAAGTCCTTTACATAATTAGTTAAATTTATTCCTAAATATTTGATTCTTTCAGTTGCTATTATAAATGGAATTTTTTTCTTGATTTCCTAGAAATCATTCCTAGTGTACAAAAACACTATTGATTTTTGCATATTGATCTTATATCCTGCCAATTTGCTGAACTTGTATATTAGCTCTAATATCTTTGTTGTAGATTTTTCAAAGCTTTCTATATATAAGATCGTGTCATCTGGAAATAGTGGAAGCTTTACTTCTTCCATCTTTGGATGCCTTTTATTTCTTTGTCTTGCCTAACTGGTCTATCAAGAACTTCTAACACAATATTGAATAACAATTTGACAGTGGGCATCCTTGTCTTGTTCTGAATCTTAGAAGGAACACTTTTAGTCTTTCACCATTTAGTATGATTTTAGCTGTGGGTTCTTTATACATGCCCTTTATCATGTTGAGGAAGTTTCCTTCTATTCCTATCTTTTGGAGTGTTTTATCAAGAAAGTTTGCTGAACCTTGTCAAATACCTTTTCTGCATTGATAGAGATGATCATGTAGTTTTTCTCCTTTATTAATGTGATGTATTACATTAATTGATTTACTTATGCTGAATCATCCTTTCATACCTGGGATAAAACCTGCCTGATTGTGGTCTATAATTTGTTTAATGTGTTGTTGGGTTTGATTTGCAAGTATCTTGTTGATGATTTTTAAATATATGTTCATTAGAGATATTGGTCTGTAATTTTCTTTTTCTGTAGCATCTTTATCTGGTTTTGGTATTAGGGTGATGTTGGCTTCATACAATGAATTAACTAATGTTCTCTGCTCTCCAGTTTTTGGAAACAGTTTGAGTAGGATTGGTACCTGTGAAGCTCTCTGGTCCTACACTTTCCTTTGCTGGGAGGTTTTTAATGACTGATTCAATCTCATGACTTATTATTGGTCTGTTGATGTTTTCTGTTTTTTTCTTCATCAGCATAGCCTGTTTGTGTGTGTTTCTAGAAATGTCTTTATTTTATCTAAGTCATCCAATTTGGTGGCATATAGTTTTTCCTAGTATCCACATATGATCCTTTTTATTTCTGTGGGATCAGAGGTGATGTCCCCTTTCATTTCTGATTTTATTTATTTGTATCTTCTCTCTTTATTTCTTTGTTAGCCTAGATAAGGGTTTGTCAATTTTATTAATCTTCTCAAACAACAACAACAACAACAAAAACACAGCTTTTGGTTTTGTTAATTCTCTCTCTCTCTTTTTAATTATCAATTTCATTTAATTCTGATCTAATCTCTTTTCTTTTCTTCTGCTTACTTTGGGATTAGTTTATGCTTTTTTTTCTAGTTCTTCCAGATGTGCAGTTAGGTCTTTGATTTTAGCTCTTTCTTCTTTTTTACTGTAGGCATTTAGAGCTCTAAATTTCCCTCTCTTCACTGCCTTCACTGCATCCCGTAACTTTTTGATATGTTTTGTTCTCCTTTTCATTCATCTCAAGATATTTACTGATTTCTCTTTCAATTTCCTCCTTGACCCACTGAGTGTTTAGTATGTGTTGTTTAACTTCCATATATTTGTGAATTTTCAAGTTCTCTATCCATTGTTGATTTTCATCTTCATTCTGTTGTTGTCTAATTTCAGTCTTTCTATATCCATTGAGACTTGTTCTATGACCTAATGTGTGGTCTATCCTGGAGAATGATCCATAAGTGCTTGAGAAGAATGTATATCCTGCTGTTTTGGGGTGAAATGTTCTGTATATGTCTGTTAGGTCTAGTTCCTTTAATGTGTTATTCAAGATCTCAATTCAGAGTTATTTTTCCTTAGTAAAGGAAAAAATAAATATTGAATCCTAGTCTTTTTTACAAGGCATCTGAAAGTTGATACAAGTATAATTCTCGGTAAAGTAATGATTGATGATTTCTTCAATAAATTTGTAAGTTTAATATTTTCATCTTGGATTCTAAAGGTTGGAATGTGAAGAAGAAAATAAGGATATATAGGTTAGGAATACAGACTATCTTTTAGATTCTGTGTGTTTGACTTGACTTGTAAAAATAATAAGTATAGACACTGTGGCAGTTTGAGATTATTTATGAATTCCAAAAAGAGATAATGATTATGTTTGTAAACTGGTCTGTTCCTCTGGACATGATCCCTTTTGATTGTATTAGATTCAGCTGAGATCTCTGATTAAATTATGTTAAGATTAGTGCTCTGATCCAACCACGTCATTAGAGTGCAACTCAGTGTTGAGTCCCAGCCTCCTTGGTGGACTGATAAAACAGTCTGTCATATGGAAGTATATACAGAGATGAAGAATACAGAGG
Organism: Cabassous unicinctus; assembly: GCA_029593785.1. NCBI lineage: Eukaryota > Metazoa > Chordata > Mammalia > Cingulata > Chlamyphoridae > Cabassous > Cabassous unicinctus. Next base: position 45 of record JAQZBX010040736.1, on the reverse strand, counting down.
AAGAGAGACAGCTCATTCGACATGGCAGAGGCCCTTAGTCTACAG
>JAQZBX010040735.1:0-22582 GCA_029593785.1 Cabassous unicinctus | reverse complement strand
TTATTGTGCCTCTCATCTCCATAATTGATTCTTTTTTTTTTTAAAGATTTATTTATTTCTCCTCCCTCCCTCGTTGTTTTGCGCCTGCTGTCTGTTCTCTGTATGTTCTTCTCTGCTTGTCTTCTCTTTAGGCGGCACCAGAAACTGATCCTGGGACCTTCTGGAGTAGGAGAAAGGCGCTCAATCTCTTGAGCCATCTCAGCTTCCTGATCTGCTGCATCTCTTATAATCTCTCCTCTGTGTCTCTTTTTGTTGCATCATCTTGCTGCGTCAGCTCTCCACGCAAGCCAGCACTCCACATGGGCTGGCACTCCGCATGGGCCAGCATTCCGCACAGGCCAGCACTCCACGCAGGCCAGCTCGCCAAATGGGCCAGCTTGCCTTTCATCAGCAGGCCCTGGGAATCAAACCCCGGACCTCCTATATGGTAGATGGGAGCCCAATTGCTTGAGCCACATCCGTTTCCCCTATAATTGATTCTTTTTGAAACTTTCTAATGCTTTTGGGTTTTTTTTGCTCACACATTGTTTTCTTAATATACTTTAGTCCTATATCTACCATTAGTTTTTTTCTATCCATATTTTTCTTCATCTCCTTGAATTGAGTTAGGTCATTTGAACAGCTAAACATGAGATACTCTAAAAATCCAGTATAAGTTGGAACAACCATCCAAGAGGCTTAACACATAGCCATCACTGTGAGAAGGTGGCTCACAGAGCCGCCTGAACAAACAATTCTTCAGTGGCTCCCTGTTGCTTACTACACTGAGTTGAACAGTCTGCACCTAAAATTCATGTCCACCTAGAACCTGTCACCTTATTTGGAAAGAAGGTCTTTTATAAATGTAATCAAGTTGAGAAGAGGGTAATGCTTGATTATGGTGGGCCATAATCCAGTGACTGGTATCCTTATAAGAGGGGAATTGGACACAGAGATACAAGGAAGAAGGCTTTGCCAAGACAGAGGCCAAGACTGAAATGATACTACACAGGCCACAGAACACCAAGGATTGTCAGCAACCACCAGAAGCTAGCAGACAGGCAAGGTAGAGGTCCTCCCTCAGAGTCCCCAAAAGGAACCAACCTTGCTGACACCTTAATTTTGGACTTCTAGTCTCCAAAAATATGAGAGAATAAATTTCTGTTGTTTTAAGCCACCCGGTTTACAGTAATTTATTACAGGACCCCTAGGAAACTAATACACTTACCAAACAAGTCTCAACTGTTTGGCATAGTATTCAAAGCTCCATCCTCTCCCTGGGCCTAGCTTACCTCTCCAGCATTATCTCAATCTCTTTATACTCTCCCTTCCCTTATCTTGCCATAAATGCCAGCCACACTGGATTATTTACCATCTCAAAAGACACCTAGGCTTTCCAATCTCTTTCAACTGGGTGTTCCCTTGATTTGGAATTTCTCATGTCCCCAAATGTTTACCTGTTAAAACTCTACCTCCTATGTGAAATCTCTCTGGCTACTCAAGCATGCAAGTTATTTCTCCCTTCTCTAAACTCCAAAATCATTTGATTTGTGTCTCTTATGCTAATCATTGTATTTTATATTCCTGTCATATCCCTCTTATTTGATTGACAGTTTTTTCAGGGCTGGAAAAATGCCTTATTGATCTCTATACTAAACATCAGACATCTGGGAGACACTTAGTTCAAGCAGCAGTTAGAGTAACTGCTTGTCCTGGCACCTTATGACCTTATTAAAAACAAAACTAGATTTGATAAACCATGAATATCTTTCCTTAATGGAGGTTACAGAAGTGCTCAGGTATAGGAGGCCTCATACCACCGCAACATCTTCATGGACTAAGACTTAAAATGCCGCGCACTATTATTCTTCAGCTCTAACCTAGTTTATATTTCTACTGTCACAGATTCTGCTAATCAACAAACCTAACTGCTTCTTATACTGCTTTTCATCTTTTTTGTCACTTTTCTTCCATCATTTCTACCATACTTCTTAAATGGATTTGCTTTCATCAGATTTTTTTTTTTTTTCAGGACAGAATTTAAAATGTGACTAAGTAAACTTTAAGTTCCCTTCCAACTCTGCAATGCTATTGTTCTAAATAGAAGTATAAGAGTATTATTGTGACTCACTGGGTTAAGATTGATAAATTCAAGTCTTTGTTCCTATGAAAGGAATGAGTGGCTATATATTATATATTCCAGAAGGATTTGATATTTCTGACCAATGTATAACAGGGTCATCTCAGAAACACCACCAGAAACATGATAACAGGATAGAATAAAAGTGGTTAAGAACATACTTACAACCAGTTCTGAAGTCTTCATTCATCTCATCAGTTAGGGACATATTTAAATCTTGTTCTTTATTAAAAGATATATAGTAGGCGAGATCAGTTACCCATTTGCCTTCTTCATTTTGATAGACCACACTCTGTGGTAGATCCATTTCTAAAAAATTAAAATTCCAAAAATATCCAATGATGCATGTAACAACTAAAATGATACAAGACTATTAATTTTTTTTAAGTTAGTTGACTGCCTTAGTTATCAACAGTACTGAATTTTGCCCAACACTAGTTAGAAAAAAGATAATCCATTTCACCAAAAGAAAAGTATCTCTCTGATGGCAGGCAAGCCAGCCATAATTACAGTAAAAATCTACAGTAGGGAATAAGGGAGGAAAAAAAGACAAACTTAGAAAGATACATTTCCACCAGACTTCTGATTAAAGAGAACATTTTTGAGATACAATCCACCAGTACTAGTATATTTTAAAAATCTTTAAAATCTATAAACACTTGATGTTTAAATATGAAAGATTAGGCAAGTTCCAAATTACAAATAATCCTATTTGAAACATATAAGCATTTTATATATTTATTTCTTTAAAAAAAAAAAAAATAAACCCACTTACGGTCTTGACTCTTTTCAACAGACTCATAATAGACACATGCTCGCCTTCCACAAGTTGGTGACCAAAGAACATCAGTGGAATTAATTCCATTGTCATTCACAGGCTTCGTAGATGCTATATTCACATTTTTTTGAATAGATGATTCAGGAGACTCAGGGCCTACACATCCATCCAGGGGCAAAACAGCTTCTGAATCTGATGCCAAACGCTTATTTTGATGAAAAGACTCTGCCCCCTGCTTTAAGGGGTCAGTCAAGTCAAAATCACCTTTATCAGCATTTGTGTCACAAAAACAAACAGGCCTAGGTATTGCATTCATAGCCTTGATAGTCTTGACCAAAACTTCATCGCTTGTGCTTTCCTTTAAAAATGAGTACCAGAGCAACAATAAGTTTGTGTTTTTCATAACTCATCCCAAAATTTTATAGAGAAAACTTATTTAGTTGATTTAAAATGTTTACTATATAATGGAGATAGAATACCGTAGTCATTGTATTCTGGATTATATATGAACCAAGGTTAAACAATTTATCTAAACCAAAATTTAAAATGTAGTCACGACAAATGCATATATCAACAGACTGAGATACCAAAAGCTAGCTAGTCCTATGTGTCCATTACATTAGAGAATATTAGAAATATTAGTTTAGGTTTTATAATCACCACTAAAGGTTGCTACAAGATTGCTAAATCTGGAGAGATATAGCTGAAGCAGTTGAGCACAAGCTTCCCCCATAGGAGGTCCCAGGTTCGAACCCCTGTACCTCCTAAAAACAAAATACAAACAACAAACAGAGGACTTCTGGGAAGATGGCAGACTAGAAAGACATGAGTCTCTCCTCTTCCAGAAAAATAGCTAATGGACAGGCTGAAACGGCCTGGAAAAAGATCTTCTAGGATTTAGTATGCCAGGCAAAGGCTAGACACTGCCCAGAAGAGAGCAGGACAAAAGAGGGGAATTGTGACAGCAAAACTGTGAGTTGAAATCACTGGCTGCTACTGCCGGCCCCCTCCCCCACACTAAAGACACTTTAGAATTCTCAGGCCTCTGAGCCAGCTACAGACAAAGGGAGCTCCATGGATCCACTGCCCCAGGAAAGGGAAGAGAGAATGACACAGCCTAAGGCTGACTCAGCTTCTGACCCACAAATTTGGTCTTTGCTGTTGTTTGCCCTGGGAGATAGCACAGGACTGGAGAGATCCGACCTTCTCAATCTCCCTCTCTTCTAACCAGGACTGATTGTTGAGGACACACCTCCCCAGGAAAGGGGAGCAAGAGGGGCACAGCCTAAGGCTGACTCAGCTTTTGACTCACAAATTTGGTCTGCTGTGCGCCCATGAGCCCTTCCAGACCAGGTAGAGTCGCACCATTCTTTGCCTTGGGAGCCTGCAAGGGACTAAAGAGATCCAATCCTCCCAATCTCCTTATCTACCAATAAGGAGACTGATTGTTTAGGACATTGAAGGTAGTGGAATTATTTCCTACCCAGGAAAAGGAAGGGACCTGCTAGTGAAAGCTGGAGAATGTATCTGAGAAAGTCTGATATACAAGGTTCTTAGCCTCCAGGCAGAAATCTCTATCACATTGATTCAGTCTGTATTACAGCAAACACACTCCAACCAGGCAAGGAACTGAGGGGGCTGCCAAGGAGCGCCATCTGCTGGCAGACCAAGGAAGTGCACATGAGAAAATTAAAAATAAATGAGAGGCTTTTCCCTCTTTATAGCTTCCCTCCCCAAGGCCCTAGGAAGCGGGTCTGCAACACATTACTAGGTCTAAAGTCCACTTTAGAGCAACTAACAGGGACAATCCTAACAATCCAGGTTGAACCAAGAATAAAAGAGCAGCAGTAACACAGAGCCTCCGCCACTAAATCCCTACAAAAGAGAAAGAAATTGAATATCAGAGTAAACTACCATCGTAATCAGATGCCTAGACATTAGCAAAAAATTACAAGCCACACTAAGAAAATGGAAGACATGGCCTTAGAAAAGAAATATATCAAAGCCCCAGAAGAGACACAGGATTTAAGAGAACTAATTAAGGAGATGCTCACAAATTTCCAAAATCAAATTAACAAGTTGAAAGACAATATGGGTAAAGAGATAAAAGACACTGAATGGGGGCAGATGTGGCTCAAATGGTTGGGCATCTGTCTCCCATATGGAGGGACCTGGGTTCGATCCCCAGGAACTCCAGGTAAAAATAAAAATATAGAAGGCGCATGGGCCGTCAGGCCCCGTGCACAGATATGTCATCAGGGCCCATGCGCGGGTGCACTGCCAGGCCCCGCCGAGCCACGCAGCAAGGTGATGATGTAACAGGAGAGTGACACAAGTGAGAGCCAAGAAGAGACGTGCCAAAAAACCAGTAACCAAGGTGGCGCAGGTGGTAGGACGCCTCTCTCCCACATCAGAGGTCCCCAGGATCGAATCCCGGTGAAGACAGGAGAAGGATGAGGAGAGAGGGCAGGAAACAGACACAGGGAATTGCCCAGCAAATGGACACAAAAACAGCAAAAAAGGGGTGGGGAGGGAGGTAAAAAAAATGGATAAAAGTAAATAAATAAAGAACTCTTTAAAAAAAAAAAGATGACAAGACGACATTGAGTGAACACAAAGAAAATTTGAAATCCTGATTAGAAAAGTAAGAGTTCATGGTTATGAAAGACACAATAGGTAAGATCAAAAACACATTAAAGGCATACAACAGCAGACTTGAAATGATAGAAAAAAGAATAAGTGATACTGAAGACAGAACAGCTAAAATTTAAGAGAGAAAAGAACAGAGAGAGAAAAGAATGGAAAAAATTGAGCAGGGGTTCAGGGAATTGAATGACAACACAAAACACAATAAAATATGTGTCATGGGAGTTCCAGACAGAGAAGAGAAGGGAAAAGGGACAGAAAGAGTATTTGAAGAAATAATAGCTGAAAATTTCCCAACTTTCACAAAAGAAATGAACTTACATGTCCAAGAAAAAGACTTCAACACATCACTCACATTATTTGATAGAACTAGACGGAAGATCAACAAGGAAACAGAATTTGAACAATATGATAAACAAGTTAGACCTAACACACATATACAGAACACTGCATCCAAACTCGGCGGATTATACATTCTTTTCAAGTGTCCATGGATCTTTCTCCAGAATAGACCACATGTTAGGGCAAAATGCAGCTCTCAATAAATATAAAAAGAATGAAATTATACAAAGCACTATCTCAGGTCATAATGGAATGAAACTGGAAATCAATAACAGACAGAAAAGAGTTAAATCCGCAAATGTGTGGAGGCTAAACAACACCCTCATAAATCAGTGGGTCAAAGAAAAATTGCAAGTGAAATCAGTAAATATATTGAGTAAAATGAAACAAGAACACAACTTATCAAAACTTATGGGATACAGCAAAGGCAGTCTGAGAGGGACATTTATAGCCCTAAGAGTCTATAGTAAAAAGAAGAGCTAAACTCAAAAGATTTAATTGAACAACTAGAGAAACTACAAAAAGAACAGCAAACCAATCCAAAAGCAAGCAGAAGGAAAGAAATAATAAAGATTAGAGCAGAAATAACTGAAATTGAGGACAAAAAAACAATAGAGAAAAATCAACAAAACCAGAAGTTGGTTCTTTGAGAAGACCAATAAAATTGACAAACCCCTGGCTAGACTAACAAAGAAAAAGAGAGAAAATGTAAATAAATACAATCAGAAATCAAAGGGGGGAAAGTTACAACTGACCCCACAGAAATGAAAAGGATAAGAAGCTATTATGAGAAACTGCATGCCAACAAACTAGACAACCTAGATGAAATGGACAAATTCCTAGAACTGCACAAACTACACTGATACTACAAGAAATACAAGAACTTAACAAACCAATCACATTTAAAGGAATTGAATCCATCATCAAACATTTCCCAATAAAGAAAAGTCCAGGACCAGATGGCTTCACAGGTGAATTCTACCAAGCATTTCAAAAAGAATTAACACCAATCCTGTATAAACTCTTCAAAAAAACTGAAGAGGAGGGAAAATTACCCAACACATTTTATGAAGCCAACATCACCCTAATACCAAAGCCAGATAACGACACTACAAGAATATAAAATTACAGATCAATGTCTCTAATGAACATAGACGCAAAAATTCTCAACAAAATACTTGCAAATTGAATCCAACAGCATATCAAAAAATTTACACATCACGACCAAGTGGGATTTATTCCTGGTATTCAAGGCTAGTTCAACATAAGAAAATCAATCAACACAGTAAACCACATTAACAAATTGAATGGCAAAAAAATCGCATGAACGTCTCAATTGATGCAGAAAAGGCATTCGACAAAATCCAGCATCCTTTCTTGATAAAAAACATTTCAAAAGATAAGAATAGAAGAAAATTCCTCAATATGATAAAGGGCATATGTGAAAAACCCACAGCCAACATTGTACTTGATGGGGAAAGGTTGAAAGCTTTCTCTCTAATATCAGTAACAAGACAAGGATGTCCACTGTCACCACTGTTATTCAACATTGTACTAGAAGTTCTAGCTAGAGCAATTAGACAAAATTAAAAAAAATTCAAGGCATCCAAATAGGAAAAGAAGGAAGCAAAACTATTTGCAGATGGCATGATCCTATACTAAGAAAATTCTGAAATGTCTAAAACAAAGCTACTTGAGCAAATAAATCTCAGCAAAGTGGCAGGGTACAAGATCAACATGCAAAAATCAGTAATGTTTTTGTACACTAGTATTGAACAATCTGGGGAGGAAAGCAGGGGGAAAAATTCCATTTACAATAGCAACAAAAAGACTCAAATACCTAGGAATCAATTTAACCAAAGAAGTATAGGACCTCTATGCAGAAAACTACAAAACAATGCTAAAAGAAATCAATGAAAACCTAAACAAATGGAAATACATTCCACGTTCATGGACTGGAAGGCTAAATATCGTGAAGATTTCAATCCTACCCAAATTGATTTATAGATTCAATACAATACCAATCAAAATTCCAAAAGTCTACTTTACAAAAATAGAAAAGGCAATTACCAAATTCATTTGGAAGGAAAACTGCACCCAAATAGCCAAAAGCATTCTAAAAGAGAAGAGTGACATGGGAGGATTTCACCACCTGACCTTGAAACATATTACAAAGCTACAGTGGTCAAAACAGCATGGTACTGGCATAAAGATAGAAACATTGATCAGTGGAATAGAATTGAGAGTCCAGAAATAAACTCTCACCTATACGGTCAACTGGTTTTTGACAAACTTCCCAAGTTCATGTTAATGGGACAAAAAAGTCTCTTCAACAAATAGTGCTGGGAGAACTGGATATCTATAACCAAAAGAATGAAACAGGAACCCTATCTCACTCCCTATACAAAAATCAACTCAAAATGGATCACAGACCTAAATATAAAAGCCAGGACCATAAAACCACTAGAAGAAAATGTAGAGAAACATCTTCAAGACCTTGGTTTCTTGGACCTTACACCCAAAGTACATGCAACAAAAGAAAAAACAGATAAATGGGACCTCCTCAAAATTAAACACTTTTGCACCTCAGAGGACTTTGTCAAAAAAGGTGAAAAGGCAGCCAACTTAACGGGAGAAAATATTTGGAAATCACATCCGAAAATATTTAATATCCAGGATATATAAAGAGATTTTACAACTCAACAATAAAAAGACAAACGACCCAATTAAAAAATGGGCAAAAAGACTTGAATAGACATTTCTCCAAAGAAGAAATACAAATGGCAAAAAAACACATGAAAAAATGTTCAACATTACTAATGATTAGGGAAATGCAAATCAAAATGACAATGAGATATCATTTCACAACTATCAGAATGGCCACTATTAAAAGGACAGAGAACTACAAGTGTTGGAGAGGATAGAAACACTTCTTCACTGTTGGTGGGAATGTAGAATGGTACAGCCACTGTGGAGGACTGTTTGCCAGTTCCTAAAGAAGTTGAATATAGATTTGCCACATGACCCAGCAGTACTATTACTGGGTATATAACCAGAAGAACTGAGAGCAGTGACACGAATAGATATCTGCTCACTAACATTCATAGTGGCGTTATTCATGATTGCCAAAAGTTGGAAACAACCCAGGTGCCCATCAACAGATGAATGGATAAATAAACTGTTGTATTCACACAATGGAATTTTACACAGCTATAAGAAGAAATGAAGTCATAAAGCATACAACAACATGGATGAACCTGGAGGACATTATGCTGAGTAAAGCAAGCCAGACACAAAAGGACAAATACTGTATGACTGCGTTACTATGAACTAATTATATTTGTAACATATTGTATGATTTCATTTATATAAAATGTAAATATAAATCAATTTATAAAGATGAAATTTGATTAGTGTTTATTTAGGACTAAGGAAGGCATGCTAAGGGGTGTGGAGTTTTTCTTTTTGGAGTAATGAAATAATTCTGAAATTTTTTGTGATGATGAATGCACAACATTGTGATTATACTAAAATCCATTGATTATACACTTTAGATTGATTATATGGTATGTGAATATATCTCAATAAAACCGCTTAATAAATAAATAATTGTGCAAGAATAGTCAGAAATAACAGCTATGTACAGCACTATTTATTAACTGAATGATTGAGAAGTGAAGAATTCTGTTTGTCTGTTTTGTTATTATTATTATTGAAATAATGAAAATGCTCTAATAATGATTGAAGTGATGAATGCACACCGATGAGATTATACGAAATACCACTGATTGTACATTTTGGATGAATTGTATGCTTTATAAATATGTATCAATAAAATTGATTTGTTAAAAAAAAGAAGAAAAATAAATAAATAAATACAACAACAAACACAAAAAAGAAAAAAACAACTCAGAGGAGCCAATGTGGCTCAGTGGTTGAATGCCAGCTTCCAACATACAAAGTCCCAGGTTCAATCCCCAGCACCTCAGGAAAAAAACAAACAAACATAGATATTAACATCTTTTTATAGGGGTGAAAAAGCAAATACTACAAATGATCCTGAAATTTTTTACTTTCATAAGTCCAAAAAAATTATATCAGACACTTCAAATTTAAGCCTGGACCCCACAATCACACTCTCTAATACAATTTCCCAAATGGCCCTTCTTATTCTTTCCTAAAATAACAACTATTAAAAAGGAGTTCAAAGACCTGGAATACTTCTTTCAGACATTCAGCTGCTGCCATTACATCAAATGCCAATAAAACTTACCATGACAATCTTTTCTGTTATAATAAGATACATGATGATAAAAACAGACTGATAAGCAAAAGTTTTAAAGTTAGAAAACTAATATATAAAAGAAGAGATGCTGCCTTTGGAATAAGAAAGTCATAGGTTCAAATCATAGTACCACTAATTATTACCTGGATGATTTGCCAACACTGTTAAACAAAAATAAACTTACATCTCTAATATCAAAATAAATTTCAGATACATGGGTTACAGACTTAGATGTACAAGTACTAGAAGAAAACACAGATGGATAGTTTTATATTCTTTGGTGGATAACATATCCTAAGTGTAACACTGTAGTGGGTTAAATGGTGTCGCACAAAAAAAGACATAACCAAGCCCTAACTCTTGGTACCTGGGAATGTGACCTTATTTGGAAAAAGGGTCTTGGGAGATGTAATTAAGTTAAGGACCTCAAGATGACATCTTCCTGGATTTAGGATAAGAACAAAAAAATGAAGAACAAATTCTTCAAAAATGAAGAACAAAACTCATACTTTCTGATTTTAAAACTTATTACAAAAGTACAGAAATCGAAACAGTGTGATATTGTCACGAGGACAGACATATAGGGAAGTGGATGTGGCTCAAGCATCTGGGTGCCCGCCTACCACATGGGAGGTCCCAGGTTCGGTTCCCAGTGCCTCCTTGAGAAGACAAGCAAGACAGCAAGGTGGTGTGACGGGCTGACACAATGAGGTGACACAACAAGATGACACAAGAAGACACAAAGAGGATACACAATGAGAGACACAGCAAAACAGGGAGCAGAGGTGGCTCAAGCAATTGAGCGCCTCTCTCCCACATGGGAGGTCCCTGGTTTGGTTCCCAGTGCCTCCTAAAGAGAAGATAAGCAGACACAGAAACCACACAGCAAATGGACACAGAGAGCAGATAGTGAGCACAAACAATAGGGGGGAGGGGAGAAATAAATAAATCTTTAAAAAAATAAGGACAGACATAGAGACCAACAGAATCAAACTGAAAGTTCAGAAATAAACCTTCACACCTCTGACCAACTGATTTTTCACAAAGGTGCCAAGTCCACTGAGTGCAGAAATAGTCTTCAAAAAATGGTGCTAGGAAAACTGGATAACCATATGCAAAAGAATGAAGGTGGGTGCCAACCTCATATCATATAAAAAAATTCACTCAAAATGAATCAAAGACCTAGAACTATAGAACTCCTAGAAGAAAACATAGGGAAGCATCTTCAGGACCTTGTTTTAGGTAGTGGTTTCTTCAACTTTATATAAACGCATGAGCAACAAAATCAAAAATAGATAAATGGGACCTCAACAAAATTTAAACACTTTGTACAAAGGACTTTATCTAGAAAGTAAAAAGACAACCTACAGAATTGGAAAAAATATTTGGAAACCATAGATCTGAAAAGGGTTTAATATCCAGGATATATAAAGAAATCCTACAACTCAACAACAAATTTTTCCCAATTAAAAAATGGGAAAAAGACTCAGACATTTCTCCAAAGAAGATATACAAATGGACAATAAATACATGAAAAGATGTTCAACATCATTACCATCAGGAAAATGCAAATCAAAACCACAATGAGGGAGCAGATGTGGATCAAGCTGTTGAGCTGCTCCCATGTGGGAGGTCCCAGATTTGGTTACCAGTACCTCCTGAAAAAAACAAAAACAAACAAAAAAACCAACTCAGGGGAGCCAATGTGCCTCAGGTTGAGTGGCGGCTTCCCACATACGAGGTCCCGGGTTCAATCCCAGGCCCTGGTACCTTAACAAAAAAAAAAAACACACAATGAGATAGTACATCACACCCACTATAGTGGCTACAATTTAAAAAATTGAAAATCACAAGTGTTGAAGAGAATGTGGGAAAATAGTAACATTCTTTCATTGTTGGTGGGAAAGTAAAATTGTACAGCCACTATGGAAGACATTTTGGCAGTTTCTCATAAAGTAGAGAATTAGCATATGACTCAGCAATCCCACTTTGTGGTATTTACCCAAAAGAATTAGAAGCAGGGACTCAAAACAGATATTTGCACACAATGTTCGCAGGAGCATTATTCACAATTGCCAAAAGGTGGAAGCAATGCTAGTGTCCATCAACCATTGAATGAATAAAGAAAATGTGGTATATACACAATGAAATATTATTCAGTCACAGAAAGGATTCTAATATGTGTGACAACACGGATGAACCCTGAAAACATTATGTTGTGTAAAACGAGCCAAACACAAAAGAACAAATACTGTATGATTGGTCTTATATGAAATAAGCAGATATGCAAATTCATTAAGTCAGAAGCTAGAATACATGCCACAAGGGGCCAGGTGGGGGATGAGAATGGGTAATGTTTAATTGGTACGGAGTTCCTCTTTGGGGTGATGGAAAAGTTTTGCAATGAATGATGATGATGGAGGTACAACTTTTTCAAGGTAAGTGATATCAATGAATTCTGTATTTGAAAAGGGGTTAAAAAAAGGAAATTTTAGGTTTTTTATAAGTTACCACAAAAACAAAAATAGAACTGTACAAAGCAAAAAGTGAACTCTAATGTAAACAATGGGGTAAAGCTAATAGCATAATTATAATAATATTGTTTCATCAACTGTAACAAAGTTACCACCTAATGCAAAATACTAATTAATAGGGAAACTGTGTGTTAGAGGTGGGTATCTGGGAATCCTGTACTTTCAGAATGACTTTTCTGTAAACCTCCAACTGCTCTAAATAAAATATTTTTTAAAAAAGCAAGTAATATTTTAATAAACATTGGACCAAGTGGGTACCAGTAGGAAAAAATCTAAACTTAAAACTCATACCACAGTTTGTAAAACTATAACAGCATTAGGAAAAATTGTTGCGGGGGAAAAACACTTCCTTGAATATTGAAGAAACAAAGCAGAGACAACAGTGATAGATTCTAATATGTGAAGAATGTTTATTTAATTACATTTAATAAAAATATACACATAAAAGAATGGAGGAATCGTGAAAAAGACAAAAGTCTAAAAATCCAAATAGAGAAAGAATGCCTACAAATACTAAATTGATACCTAAATTCCCCTTAATAAGTAACTTACTTTTTCCAGTTTTTTTCCTATTTAGATAAGGAGCGCTTTCACCATCAGGTAGCACTTATGCACCTACAACGCCTCATAATTTAAATCACTTTGGGGGAGGGCGGCGACCCTCCTATATGGTGATATTATAACAATAAAAAAACTAAATTTAAGATGGTTGTTTGTATTTATGAGTTCTCTAGATGCCAGACAACAAGAAAAATTAGCCACTTGCCTGGCCAAATCAAGGACAGAATATTGTTACCTCATGGTAACAAACTACATGACCTCAAAAAATTTAAGACACTTCATGAAACCATGTATTTTATGACTGACCTACAGCTAGGAATTATTTATCCATTCAAGTAATAAAGCTCTGATGAATGTGTACATATCACATCCCTGTCCCAGCCCCCTCACCACACGCATGGCCTTCCTGCACTGACTCTGAGGGGACTGCAGAGCTTTGGGATCAGAGCTGGAGGCTCCTCAAGAAGCTGGCTATTTTACGGATTAAACATTTTCTTAAAAGATAGAAATTAAATTGAGCACCAAAAACTATGTTTTTACTTACAAAGAAAAAAATTCAGACTTCAGAAGAACTTTAGAACACAACTCAGTTGGAATTGGGTGAACTGATTCAGTGGTTGCTATGAACCTTGATAACCAGGACTCTGCCCTACTTAATAGTTACCTAAGTATTTCTCTTCTTTCCCTACTAAGTTTCCTGACGGGAAATTATCCTTGTATGACCTACAACACCTAGAACCATCCCTACCACTAAGAAGGTTCCCAATAATTCTTTCTGTTAAATGACCGACTCTAAGAAGCTGAACAAGAGCCCTAGCAATTTGTGAGTACTCAACCATATTAATACCAAATATATTCTGCTTTAATGACAAATAGTCACTAATCAGCAAAATGACTATTATAACAGAACAATGTTGTCAGGAAGACATTTCTTAGCCCCCAAATTAAATGACCCAGCACACATATTTATAAAATATATCAACTATCACATTTTTTTTTCCAACTATCACATATTGACAAAATCAATAAGACTTGCATGCTCTCTCCCTCCTCTTTACTAATTTGTTAGCTCTAATATGCAGAGGACTGGAAATCTAGTAACTAAATATATTAAAGGTTTTATAACTATTTATACTTAGATCACAAAGGGGCCACAGCTCTATCCTAAGAGGAAAACATAGGCACTGTGAGACTTCCACTCTAGTTACCTAAGAGAAGGGGGTTTGTACATTATTTGTATTACTTACTGATTCCTCTGAGGAGTTCAGAAATTGTTGAAGCTGCTGAATAGGCAACTTCTGGATAAGTAAAATATTCTTGTATATAATAAAGTACAAGACTGCAGAATACAAGTAATAGGAGTTCAGAGAAATTAATGTAGTCTATGGAATTACTGAAAAGTAACATGGGACTTGATCAAAAACTAGAAGGATAGATATAATCTGGATTGGGAAGGGAAAGAAGAGGAAGAGTAGGAGCAAGGGATTTGCAGAAAAATGTGAAAGAGAAAAACAGGCAATATGGGGCCAGATTATACAGCAACTTAAAGTCTACTCATGTGAAACATAGAGAATATTATTTAAAAAATTCATTGTAACAAGAATAATTTGTGGTGAATAAAACTGCTTAAAAAGAAGAAGAATATAGTAGTGGGAAAGCATGACAAAGTGATAAAAATACTGTAGAACGGGCAATCAATTAGGTATATAGTGGTAAGCACCTATGGTAAAGGAAATAACCACAGCAGAGGATAAATCTAAGACAAACTTGAGAAAATACCAACAGCATTTAGGAATTCTGAACATCTCAGTACCTGGGCTTTATCTTCCTTAAATCCTATCACTCAATGCTTTAAATGCACTTAAACTTTTGCTTGTGAGGATAAAATGACGGTCTCTCTATATTTACAAACACATATACTCTCTCTAAATAATAAAAACCACCATATAATCCTTAGGCATATATTACTAAAAAGGAGACAAAGAAAAGATAAGACTAAGAAATGACTACAAAGTTTCAAGCACAGATGAAATGGGGTGCCATTAACAAAGAGAAAAAACGAAAATAAAGACAAACATGTTTGAGCAAGGTAAAAGATGACTGTTTCAGTTTTTCTATTTAATGGTTAGACATTAAGCTAAAGAACTTTTAAAAATAAATAAATGCAAGGCATTAAGTATTTAAGAAAATATACACAATTGTATATTGCATATAATCTTAGTAATATAAAACATAATTACATACACACAGAGAGAAACATTATCAGTATTGATTTTTACCATTTTTATACTTTTTCCTTATTTTCCAGAAATCAACAATTGTTGCTTCAAAGAAAACTAACATCATATAAACACAAAAGACTTTTTCACAGATAATTCAAAGAAAATGCATATAAACTTACTCTACCATGATCTGGAACAATATCCTCCAAGCTTTCCGGCCTTCCTTTTTCTTTTTCAATTCTCAAAGTACTAGAGGAAAATGGTAATACACCGTCTACATGCCTTCTATTATCTTCAGAACCTATAGAATTACCTGAAAAATAAAAGGGAAAATGTCAAAGTTTCAGAAATCTAATGTAATATTCCTTCTTGCTATTCAAATTGTTTTTTGTGAACCTAAAAATTAGCATTTATTTGACAAATTTAGCAATTTGCATAAGACAGAAAAATAAGCATCAGTAAAAGGCAATAGTAATAAACAAGACAAACTGCTACCATACAGCAAGAATTCATTGCTAATTCTCAAATATCTGAGTAGAACACAATCAATCATTCATAACACTTCCAAGAAATATATAGTAAAGCACTTCCAATAATACCATTTTACTCAAGTATCATTATTAAAAGCTCTTTTTTAAAAGTTTAAGACTGTTTAAAGATTTGAGAGGGGAGCACGTGAAGCTCAGTCGTTGAGTGCCTGCTTTGCATGTATGAGGTCCTGAGTTCAAATCCAGTACCTCCTTTAAAAAAAAAAAGATTTCAGGGGATAAAAGGGTTAAATATGCTAAATCATACTGAAGGGGGAAAAATTTTTTTTTAAGTAAAGTCAAACAGAATTTAAGAACCAAGAAATCATGTCAATACATACTGGTCCCAGGTGGACAAACAGCATGGCCTTCCTCAAACACTTCATGGTTCATTTCAGAATTTCTCACAGCATGTAAGCCAAGGTAAGTCTGAGAGCTGCTGTTTTCTGATCGAGAGACAGAGTTTGGGCTACTGTTTTCATTTACCTGTTGAAAGAGTACCTCAGCTTTATTATTTAGGTTAATGAAGATTTTGAGGGGGAAAAGGTGGAGAGCAGAGAAAGTCTGTTTAAAGAAGGATGCCAACTAATAAATGTAGATGGGATTAGAAAAATCACCACTGTAACCATCAATGTGGTAAATGTCTCAGGGAGTCTTCAGGAATGATAGTGCAACCATTTAGGGGAAGGCTGTTGAGAGCTGGATGTTCATATGATCTCAATGAACCATCCCATAGATTATTGATTAATAAGAAAGGGGGAAAGGTACCTTCACAAGGAAACATGCAGCTGATACCACCTTATCCAAGTATAATCAAATACAGCCTCACTTCTAGTGGGTCAGACAGTACGTATCTCCTAACTTGATACAATGAGAAATAAATATCACTTATGTTTAATCTGAATCTATCATGAGAAAAATGTCTAATCTGAATTCTTTCCAAAATATTTCATCTAATCTAATTAGGAGGATAAAAGCAATCAGATATATCTAGACTGTGGATCATTCTACAAAATGCTTAATGTCATGAAAGAACTATTCTACATTTAAAAAGAATAAAAAGACATGACAACAAAGTGCAAGAGCAATCCTTGATTAAATTCTAGACAGAAAATAATAAAAATAAAGGACATTTTTTAGACAATTGTATATTAATTTAAACTACTATACCAAATTTAAATATCCTGGTGAGATAACAGATGAGGTGATTATGTAGAAAAATGCCCTTACTCAGAGTTAAATGCTGAAGTATTGGAGTGAAATGTCCTAACATCTCTGCAACTTCCTTTCAAAAGATTCAGGGAGAATATATTTATGGAGGGAGAAAGAAAATGCAAATGCAGCAAAGGCTAACAATTGTTTTATCTAGATGAGGGGTAAACAAATGTTCACGGTGCTATTCTTTTTCCTGTAGGTGAGAGACAGGTAAGAGGAAGCAGGAAAGAGTGAAAGAGCGGAAAGATAACGTTTATCAACTTATATCTGAGAAAACTAAGAGTCTAAAGAAAACCAAAGGCTTAGTTTTAATATTAATATCCAATGAGCCTTGTAATAATTTTGCAATGTCAAATTTCTGAAACTCCATGAAGACTGGAATATACCTGAGGATCACTTGTAGGTAACTTAAAATCTTTCTCTGAAGGTTCCTGACCTTCTAGGTCTTCATATATCATTCCTGGAATTGCCAGTTGTTCAAAATAAGATTCCAAATGATCATCATAAAACTCTTCATCATCAATATCATCATCTATTGATAAAATGAAGGAAAAATAAGATAGGCTTTAAAGTAGTCACTGAAGTATAAGTAATCTTTAATCAAAACGATGATAAAGTATAAATAGCCTATGTGACTTTGATTTAACATCTGACATGAAAAATCAATCACAGGGGGAGCAGATGTGGCTCAAACAGTTGGGCACCCACCTCCCACATGGGAGGTCCCGGGTTCGGTTCCCGGTGCCCTCTAAAGAAGATCTGACACAAGAAGCTGATGCAACAAGCAGGAGTGGATGTGGCTCAAACAATTGGGTACCTGCCTCCCACATGAGAGGTCTTGGGTTCGGTTCCCGGTGCTTCCTAAAGAAGACAAGCTGACACAACGAGCAGGAGCAGATGTGGCTGAGGCAGTGGGGCACCCACCTCCCACATGGGAGGTCCCAGGTTCAGTTCCCAGTGCCTCCTAAAGAAGACAAGCAGACAATAAGCGGACACAATGAGCTGACACAGAGAGTGGACACAACAAGCAGAGAGATGAAGGAGCCATGGGGGGTGGGGAACCAATTACAAGTCCAGTCATTACAGGACATTCTAATACAAGCTAAATATTTAATCTTTTTGAGAGGAAATCACAGAAAAATATCCTGGCATACATAAAAAATTACTATATGAGAAATATGGCATCCAAAATCAGTGGAGAAAGGGTAGACTTTTCAGAAAATGGTGTGGGAAAAGCTTAACTATCAAAAAAAGGATGATAGGCATATATTTATTAAGAGATGTAAAAATAAATTCTAGGTGAGTTAAATAATTAAATGTAAAATGAAACCTCAAACAAATTATCTGATCTTAATATGAGAAAGAAATCTACTAGGGAAAAAAGACATAAAATCAAACACTGATATTTTGCTCTAAAATTTTTTTTGGTGTTGAATAAACAACACTGTGATTATACTAAAAGCCACTGATTGTACACTTTGAATAGATTGTATAGTATGTGAATGCATCTCAATAAAACTGCTTAAAGAAAAATACATCCTCCTCCAAAACCAAAAACAATCATTGCAAATAAACAATGAAATGACACTGGCAGTTGTAATACCCAGCTTAGCAAAGGCAAGACAAACAGGAATAATCACTAATAATGGTATTGTATCTTGGCACTGCTTTCTTGGAGATTAATTTTGCAATCAATATTTCTCATAACATTTGACTTGGCAATTTCACCACTAAGATTCTTCCCTAGCAAACCAAAAATCTGCATGAATTCAGGTCAACAATTTCTTATCCACAATTCAAAAATCCAAAAAAAACCCTGAAAAACTCCTTTAGCTGTAAAATCTGCCCTGAACTGATGGGAGGCTATTTATAGTTTCTAGTTATCCCTTTTAACTCATCAGGCTGGCCTTCAAAGCCAAGAATAATCTGGCCCTGCCCACTTTTCTGGGTTTACTTACCAATGTGGCCTCCTACAGGATTCCCCAAATATGACCTAAGTGACTCCACCTTAGTGCCTTTGCTTAGGCTGGTCCCACTCTCTGAAATTCCTCTCTTCCCATATCTAAGTAAGTCCTACAGCAAGCCCCAACCTCTTTGAAGAACATTTCACAGATAAACTCCTCAATCAGAATTAACTTATCATCTCCCTATCACTCCCAAGCACAATTTTGTACTGTTGAAGTATAATTAATACAATCTAAAGGTTAGCTAGGTATCCCTTTTCTGCAACAGGCTGAGGTCTCTTGACAAACAGAGGCTAAATATTTCATTGTTCCCCAATATTTTTAACGTAATGTTTTACACTGAGTGACACCTTAGATGACTACTTTGTATCCTAATGATGTTAAATTGAGGGATGAATACGATTATACCAGGATTGAGATATAGAAATACACTGATATACAGAAATATAGGTTTAAAACAATCCTACCACTTAACAGAAGTGCCCATTTGAGTGCTAGTAGATTAGAGCAAAGAAGATAAAAGGAAGGGCAAAAAAATGAAGTTGACATAATTGCTACAACAAAGAAGTAGAATAAAGTGGGATGGCAAGGTAAGGGTTAGGAAAACCCAAGTTACTTTACGGTACCGGAAGAATCTTCAAAGCTTGCCAATGACATAAGTTTCTCATTTTCTAGTAAAATAGTACGGCTGAAGTCATTATATGGAGTCTCTTCTTCTTTGGGTATAACAATCTAGCAGAAACAAAAGATCAAGTAAGAAAAGCACACTCGCTTAGAAGAACATGGTACAAGTTGCAAAAAGAAAAGTATTTTCCCAGCCTCCAATGTGCTTGGAATCTATAATTCAAAATTGAGGCAATGAAAGGCTTTTTCCTATTTTTCCTAGTTGTTTAATTGTTATTAACATCTTTTTCACCCTGCCCCACATCACCACCATCCCCCAACCCACTGAATAAGACATCCTTAAATTTAACACCTCTCACATTTTTGGCACATGTTCAGAAGACCGGAATAGAGTTGCTATACTAATACACCGTTGAATTTGAGCAACACAAGGCTTAAGATAGGTAAAGACACTAGCAAACTTGCTCTCAGCAACTTTTCCATTTTTCTTTCCATTGATTCCCTTATATTAGAGCAATCTATTTCTCCGCTCATCTACCCAGGGACCATGTAATCCTGAAGGGACACAGCAGCTTACTAGGGACACTCAAAACCCAGAATAAACATGGTAAATTTTCCTCTAGGTGTCAATTTTATTTTTCAATTATTTTAAATATATATCTTAAAAACAATACCACCTTAGGAATTAGATTGCAAAATGCACAGTAATTTATAAGATAAAAACATGGGTCCTCAAAATAATTATACACTTGTATAAGACACTGCTGAACTGTACTCATGAATATCTAAGGCACCAGTGCATCAAGGGCTACTGTGATCTACTGTTATTTAAACATGTTCACTGAGAACATGGCAAATGCTGACAATTGTTGAATATCTGTGTTTTGAAATTTTTCATAATAAAAATTGGAGAAAAAAATATGGAAAACATCTCTGTATTTCTGGTCACGTCTACTATTAAGAACTATCTCTCCATCTACACAGCTATCCTTGGTCCCTTAAATATAGGACAACCAAACGAAAGACCCTGGAAAAAGTCTCTATTCTGTAATGCAGTGTAGCTTTTACAGTTTAGATATTCGACACTTACAAAAACACAATTTCCTTCACTGGCTTGGCCACCAAGATAGGCAAAGCTAAATCAAAATATAAATGCAGTAGTAGCTCCCTCTAGTCTAGGTTTTCTAATATATTTATTTTCCCCTGCTCCTACTACTTCTCCCCCTTTTAATCAAGCAGCTCATACTTCTATCCTTGTTTTGCTGCTTTCCAGTTATACTGTTCCTTTATTTTATTATCAGTGATCTCTAATACTTAGGAAGTCAGTTCTTCAACCATCCTAAGAAAATAAATTACCTAACATAAGAGAAAACTTGTGTTCTCTCTCTTTAATTTCTGAAAATAACCAAGTGGAATGTAATTTGTTTTAGAATAAGGATTAAATTCAATGCTTAAGAAATCATGATTTCTGACAATTTCAATTTTACTACCCCTCAATTTTCTCTACAATGAATCACACGTGAAACTTATTAGCAGTTACATATGACAAACAGTATAAAGGGCAGGGGTTAACAGTAAATATTTCAGGTTTTGAAAGCCACGCAATCTCTCTTACAATTTTTCAACTTTGCTGTGGTAATGCAAAAACGGCAGCCATAAACATATAAGTATGGCTGTGTTCTAATAAAACTTTATTTATAAAAACAGGCAGATTGGATTTCACTCATGAGTTTGCCAACCTCAGATATAGCAAAATAACTTTTATTTCAGATCCTTTTGCAATCATTTTATAAAAATGGTCTTAAAATGCTTATGAAAGTAAAATAAAAGAAAAATTACATCTCCATTTCGTAAGTTTTAAAAGAACTTTCAGTTTATATTTTATAAACAAGTCTCATAAATGTGAGAACTCCCAGTTTGCTGTTCAAATTTGGACATAAATAGTTTTATCTCTTCAGGATCCATTCCTTTGAGGAGTCTCTCTCTTTTTACTTCATGCAGTCCTGGCAGTATTTTCAGTCACCTTTCTCTGTGCATGTGCATATGTACACACACACGTATACACACACAAGTGAACATGAGATCCAGGCTCAGAGCTGAGTACCTTATGCTACCCCACCCCCTTAGCACAGTGATTTTTATACAGAGGAGGGCATATAGCCCAAGTGAGGTGAACCAGAGTTTGTCTGTTTTTAATTTACACTAGAAGAAAGATCATGCTCCTCTTTTTTAACACAAATTTTTAGAGTATAGGGTTGGACTGCCTACAAATGAATGAAGACAGTCTGCCTATCATTCAAAAAATCACTGAGTGCCAACTATGTGCCAGGCACTGCTCTAGGCCCTCAGGTTATGAAAAACAAAACAAAGAGAAATCCTTTCCATCATGGAGCTAACATTCTAGATGTAGACAGCACAGAGTGATGTAGAGCGAAGAGATGGAGACAGTGCTGACAATGTCACTGATCCAAGAATATGGTCCTCTGAGCCAGCACAACCCCTCAACATTCTAATTATTTGAGATAATCAACTCCTGTTTTTCGCTGAAACTAGATAAGTTGGATTTCTGTTGTTTACAAGTAGAAGATGCGTTGCCTTCCTTAGCCTTGTTAAAGCAGGCCTCAAAAAATTTGTTTAAAAAAAAAAAAAAGAAAATATTTGTTTAAGACTCAGAGTTGTTCCTCCTCCAAGGAAATCTTTAGTAAAAGGTGAAAGATTTATATGATCTGAAGAGAAAACAGGGTGTTAGAAAACTTCTAACATTT
>JAQZBX010040734.1:0-22581 GCA_029593785.1 Cabassous unicinctus | reverse complement strand
ATTCGAGCAGAACTAAATGAAAAAGAGAATAAGAAAGCACTAGAAACAATAAACAAAACCAAAAGCTGGTTCTTCGAGAATATCAATAAAATTGACAAACCCTTAGCCAGACCAACCAAAAAATAGGGAGAACAGATTCAAATACACAAAATAAGGAATGAGCAAGTGGATATCACTACTGACCACACAGAAATAAAGATTATCATAAGAGGATACTTTGAAAAATTATATGCCAACAAGAATGATAATTTAGAGGAAAAGGACAAGTTTCTAGAATCTCAAAAATAGCCTACATTGATGAAAGAAGAAATTGATGAACTCAACAGTCCAATTACAAGTAAAGAGATAGACTCAGTCATCAAAAACCTACCAATTAAGAAGAGCCCAGGACCAGGTGACTTCAGAGCTGAATTCTACCAAACATTCTGGAAAGAGCTAACACCAATTCTGCTAAGCTCTTCCAAATAATAGAAGGAATATTGCCTAACTCATTCTACGATGATAACATTACCCTAATACCAAAACCAAACAAAGATACTACAAGAAAGGAAAATTACAGACCAATTTCTCTAATGAACCTAGATGCTAAAATCCTCAACAAAATACTTGCAAATCGCATTCAACAACATATCAAAAGGATTATACACCATGACCAAGTGGGATTCATCCCGGGTATGCAAGGATGGTTCATTATAAGAATATCAATCAATGTAATACCCCACATAAACAGATTGAAAAAAGAAAATCACATGATCATCTCTATAGATGCAGAAAAAGCATTCGACAAAATACAGCACTCTTTCCTGATAAAAATACTACAAAAGATAGGAATAGAAGGAAACTTTCTGAATATGATAAAGTGTATATATGAAAATTCCAAAGCCAACATTATTTTCAATGGTGAAATCCTAAAAGCCTTCCCTCTGAGATCGGGAACAAGACAAGGATGCCCTCTATCACCACTCCTATTTAACATTGTCTTAGAAGTACTTACCGAGCACTGAGGCAAGAAAATGACATAAAAGGCATCCAGATTGGAAAGGAAGAAGTGAAAATTTCATTATTTGCAGATGACATGATCCTATACATAGAAAACCCTGAGAAATCTACAACAAAGCTTCTAGAACTTATAAATGACTTCAGTAATGTTGCAGGCTACAAGATCAATACTCAAAAATCAGTAGCATTTCTGTACACCAATAACAAGCAATCTGAGGAGGAAATCAAGAAAAAAAATACCATTTACAATAGTAACTAAAAGAATCAAATACCTAGGAATAAATTTAACTAAAGTTGTAAAGGACTTATATACAGAAAACTACACAACACTGTTAAAGGAAATCAAAGAAGACTTAAAGAAATGGAAAAATATTCCCTGTTCATTGATTGGAAGACTAAACCTCATCAAGATGTCTGTCCTACCCAAACTAATCTACAGATTTAATGCAATCCCAATAAAAATCAACACTGTATTTTTTAAAGACCTGGAAAAACTAACCATAAAATATATTTGGGGAGGTAAGAGACCCCGAATTGCCAAAGACATATTGAAAAAGAAAAGTGAAGTTGGAGGTATCACATTACCTGACTTTAAAACATACTACAAAGCTACAGTGATGAAAACCACATGGTATTGGCATAGGATAGACCTACTGACCAATGGAACTGAATTGAGTGTTCTGATATAGATCCTCACATATACCATCATCTGATATTCAACAATGCCACCAAGCTCACTCAGTTGGGAGAGAATGGCCTCTTTAACAAGTGGTGCTTGTAGAACTGGATATCCATATCCAAAAGAATGAGAGAAGAATACTATCTTACACCTTATACAAAAATCAACTCCAGATGCATCAAAGATCTAAATATAAGAGCCAAAACCATAAAGACCTTGGAAGATAATGTAGGGAAGCATCTACAGGACCTTGGAATAGGAAATGGTTTCATCAACTTCACAGCCAAAGCACGAGCAGCAAGAGAATAAATAGACAAATGGGATTTCATCAAAATTAAAAACTTCTGCACCTCAAAGAATGTTACTAAGAAAATAAAAACGCAGCCTACCCAATGGGAGAAAATATTTGGCAATCATATATCTGATAGAAGCCTAATATCCTGCATATATAAAGAAATCCGACACCTCGAAAATTAAAAGACAACCCATTTAAAAAATGGGCAAGTGACCTGAAAAGACACTTCTCTAAGAAAAAATACAAATGGCTAAAAAGCACATGAAAAAATGCTCAACATCGCTAGCTGTTAGGGAAATGCAAATCAAAACCACAATGAGATACCATCTTACATCCATCAGAATGGCAGTTATTAAAAAAACAGCAGAATATAAGTGGTGGAGACGATGTGGAGGAATAGGAACCCTCATCCACTGCTGGTGGGATTGTGGAATGCTCCAGCCACTGTGGAGGGCAGTTTGGTTATTCCTCAGAAAACTAACAATAGATCTTCCATATGATCCAGCAATTCGACTACTGGGTATATACCCAGAAGAACTGAAAGCAAAGTCACGAACAGATATATGCACACCAATGTTCATAGCGGCATTGTTCACAATTGCCAAAAGTTGGAATCAGCCCCGGTGCCCATCAACAGATGAATGGGTAAGCAAAATATGGTACATGCATACATTGGAATATTACTCAGCTGTTAGAAGGAATAAAATGCTAACACATGGAATAACATGGATGAATCTTGAAGACCTTATGATGAGTGAAGCAAGCCAGGCATTGAAGGATGTACAGTTTATGACCTCATTGATTTGAATTGAGGAAAGTTAACAGTTTCTGAGAACCACTGACTGAAAGATAGGCTGACGAGAGAGAGAGAGAAGGGTAGGTCGCGAGCCATCACTCATATGGTCATAAGCTATGGTAAATTGCAAGAGTATTGTTACATATTGAAGTATCAGAATGGTGGGTAGAGATTTTACTGCGTTTCATGGTGCAGGGTTAACAAGTGGGTAGATTAGGAAGGGCATGTTAGAATACCCAGGGCATGTAACTATGAATCTTGTCATCCCATGAGCCAAGACAGGGGAGATTCATATGCCCCAGGGGGTGGGGAGGATGGAAAAGAAAAGAGTAAATGGGGTATTTAGTGGTTATGGGAAATATTCTTCATTACCTTACAGTAATGGACACAGGACATGGTAAATATCATCAAAAATTATTAAACTGTACAGTCTAAATTGTAAACTATACTGTAAACCATTGACAATTTTTAGTTGCTATATTTTACAATCTCTATAACAGTTATAAATGCTAACATCCATTAAAAGAAAGGTTTTAATATGGGGTGGTGAAGGGGGAGGGAGTTTGGGTATGTGGGAGTCTCTAGTATTCCGTGTGTGACTTTGCTGTGACCTAAAGCTTCTTTGAAAATTAAATCAAAATTTGGCAGACACTGGGGAATGAGAGGGGGAAGGTGTCACGGTACACTGGACATCCGATAATACAGTGATAAAAGGAAAAAATAATTTCTTTTAAAAAAGTTTTTTTGTTTTTTTTTCCATTTTTTCAAATGTCCCAATCCGCTAATTATATTTTATTTTTAGTTTAGTTTCTTTTTTTTCTTCTGAGTTTCCTTGTACTTATCTTTGCATTTAAGCTTATCATCATTATTTCTTTTTCCTATTAATTGTATTTTGTTATTATATTGGCTTCATGTTCAAGGAAGGTTTAGATCATAGAAGGGTTACAAGGGGTCTGCAAAGGATCATTTGTGGGGGTTGTCTGGATGGGGGATTCATGGGAGTAAATCCATCTGAATATACATGAAAGATATATAAAATTGTTCCAATGATGAAGGGATGGGGCATGGTCACAGAGGGTAGACAATCACTCAATAAATGAGGGAATCTGAATTCCCAGCCTGGAGAGCTCTGCTACATTCCCCAACGGAGCAGCAACCATCCCCTGAGTGCAGACGCAGTGTCTGGCAAAAGAGGATAGCCCACTGATGGGTTCTTGTTATTGAGGACTAGCTTATGAGTATTTGCTCTTGTAATTGAAACTTAGCCTACTGTTATGGGGTGCCTAAGGGTTGCCACGTGAGTGCCTCCTTGTTGCTTAAATGTGGCCTCTCTCTAAGCCAAACTCAGCATATGATGAATTACCTTCCCTCTAATGTGGGGCATGACTCCCAGGGATGAGCCTCCCTGGCAATGAGGGATTAATACAAAGTGCCAACTGGCAACAGAATTAGAAAAAGACTTTGAATAAAAAGGGGAAAAGGTAAAGAGAAATTAGTTCACATGGCTAAGAGAATTCAGAGATTTGGGAGGTCATCCCAGAGGTAATGCTTATGCACACCTCAGTAGGAACTCATAGAACACCAAAATGGATATTGCCTCACAGAGAGTGACCCCTGAGGGCTCTGGAGACACCCAGGTCCTATATAAGTGGGGATAGCCCCAGAGATTGATGCCTAATTAGTGGGCTTTTCATTGGAATCTGTGCTCCTGAGAGTGACAGAGTTGGACTTAAATAAGTCCTCCCTGCACATGGTCCATCAGTCTCTTCTATTCAAACCTATATGTAATGCTGGAGTTGTTAGGTGTACTTCCAGAGACTGAAGCCTCTGGCCTACCTATGTGTCAGCTGTGCCTGGAATCTTGGTGGAGCTGCAACTCCTACCGTACCGCCCAATGGACTCATGTAAGTAACTTGGAGAGGAGATGACGATGGGCAATGGCCATCCTAGGGAATGGAGAGGGCCTGCATCTGCAGGCAGGAGAATCCCATCCACCGTATCCATGGGATATAAGCCCTCTCTCACTTGGAGTTGGAGTGGACATCACCATCCCAGTCCCCTCAGGATTGGGGGAGGAGTTGTGGACTAGAGTGGACTTGGTAGTGTTCTGTTGTAGATATATTGTGATTCAAGCAATGGAAGAAATTGTAACAGTGATGTGGAGCCAGTGGCCACTGGATGTTTTTTGGGCAGGTAGAGGAGGGGCAGTTGAAATACAGGGGCTTTTTTGGGACTTGGGGTTTGTCCTGAGTGGTGTTGCAGCGACAGAAGTAAGCCATTTTGCATCAGCATATGTCATGCAGAACTGTGTCGGAGAGAGTGTGGTCTATGATGTGAACTCTGGTCAATGCTCGGTTGCAAGGTCCCAGGATGTGTATATCCATTGCGCTTGTTGTGCCACACTGATGAAGGATGGTGTTGTGGGATGTTGTTGGAGGTGTGGGAGGTGGGGGAACATGGGAATCCCTGTAATTTCTGAGTAATATTTAGGTAATCTAAGCACCTTTAAAAATATATATATATAACATTTATGTAAACAAATGCACATATATGCATATGTATTTATATATCATTTTACAAATATTGGTATGTATTGTGAAAAAATTGATTTTTACCCACAATAAAAAAAAGAGGGTGAGCTTCTTAATGGAATGGTTTAATTTAATTTATATAGCATAGTTAGCTTGAAGAGGTTAAGTATAATAAAACTACAAATTCTAAGTGTTTAATATCTTATCACTTTAATAAGTGGTTGATATCTGGTTGAACAGGATTTCAGCATCTTTTAACTCAATTTTAAAATGTGAGGAAGATTCTGAAAACAAGCAAATTGACATAATCATCTAGACTTAGAAAGAGGAATATTAAGAGGGCTTGGAAAGGTTATAAATTTGACAACCAACTAAAAAATTAAATGTGTTCACTATATACATGGAATAAGATTAATACATGGCTTGTAAATCAACAGGCTATTTTCAGAATTGATTATCTGTAGTGATTGGTACATAGTAGGTGCTCAGCAAATATTCATTGAGTGAATGCATAAAAATTAATAAGGATGAATTAGTCATAGATGGATATTTTGTATAGTTTTATTGAGAATATTAATATTTCAAAATCAATTTAATTGAGACATTTCAAAAAGGAATATTTTTAGATATGTTTGTAATGTAAAAGATAATTGGTGGGTAGCTATGATAGTACATTTCTTTATGAATGCCTGGTGGCAATATATATTAACTTAATGAGGTGTCAGAAGACACAGAAGGCTTCAGAATATCCCTGAAGTCAAAGCCTAAAATCCTAATGGACAGTAATGTTAACACAGTGACAGAGAAGAGATGATGAGACTCTTTCCTGGAGAGAGTAGACCATGTCAGCTTTCCCTCAGAATATCAGGAGGAACTATCATTTCAAACAATGTATAAATCTTTATTGATTATCTATTATATGCAAAGTGCTATGCATGGGGATGGATAAAAGCAAAAACAAGACATTGCTTTTAATCTGCTTGCTGTTTATGGGAAGAGATAATTCCTTACATATAAAAATAATAACTAATTCTAAAGGTAGTTCCTTGGTTTTACTAATCATTCTAGCATACCAATAAGCAAAATATAAGGCAAAGAATATTTACTTCCAAATAACACTTGTCAGTCAGTGCTACTGCAATTCAGAGGAATCTGAGATTAGCCTTATTTGGAATTAAATTTAGGGCCTGCTTCACAGAGAAAGGATCCTATGATCCAGCTGATGCTGGATTTGGATAGCCAGGGAGGAGAGAATAGGTCTGTTAAAAATAAGAATGTGTGTAAAGTATCAGAGGTACAAATGAATCCTGGAGTAGTAGTCATAGAAAGAGCCAGCATTAAAATATGTTTGCTTTGAAAGTTAGGTTTGGTCTTGGAAGTCAAGCCCAAGAATAACATAGTAAGGGAAAAGTAGGATTTGAACTTACCCATAAGACTGGATTTGGAGTTGGTGTGAGGACAGTTTGTAAGAATGGGAATTTCTGGGACTGGCTGTGAGTGCAAGATTCATAGCCAGACCTGAAACTGGGGTCAGGAATCAGAAAGTGGCCAATTGTACATTAGAACTGGAGGGCTAAGCAAGGATGCAGGCACTAATGAGGACTGACAATGAGGAGTTAAGCAGAATGAAGCAAGGTTATGAATAGGTAAAATGGGACTGTTCAGGAGTTAATTCCATGAATAGGGCATCCATTTAATGAGTGCAACAGTCAGTATGGCCTGCTGGAATAAAAGTACACTTTTTAAAGTCCTTGGTTTCCTAGAATTAGAAGAGAAAGGACATATATGGAGCTTTCTGTCCCAACCTTCAGTATCAAATGATAAAACTGAGTTCTAGAGAGATTGTGACTTATCCAAGGTCACAGAACCTAGGACTTTCAATTGTGTTTAATATTCAAGAGTAAATTTTGTTCTATTGGACATTATTTTTAATGCTTAATAGAAGTGTTTCCCACCCTTTTTGAGGGAGACTGTGTAGTGAGTGTTGCTGGTAATCTCCATTTTAACAAGTCCATCAGATAATTCTTAAGCACAGTAAACTTTGAGAACTACTCTTAAAGGACAACTATTGAAAGTTTCTAAATTTGATATTTTAGGCAAATTAATCTGATATTAGTTTGTGGAAAAATTGGAATTGGGCAGATACTAAAGTTAAAGAGATCAATTAACATAATATTGGAATAATCCAGACATAAGCAATAAGGATTTCAGTTAGGATATTGGCTGTGAGATCAGAAGGGAAAGGCATTTTTGAGATACTTTATTGGTCAAATAAGGACCTGGTAATCTAATATGGGACTAGGATAAGGAGAAAAAGATTAACTTCAAAATTTTATGGCTAGAGCAGTACTTTTCAGTCATTTTTAATTTCTGGAAATGTGTATTTGTAAATTGCTATAGTGTAACTGGGGATAAAGCTAACTGAATATTTATTGATGAAAATTTATTTTACAATAGAATTAATGCAGTGTAGGAAAAAAATAAGAGAAATATTGAAAAAAGGAAGACTGGTGGGATATATGTAAATGGATGAAACATTCAGTTTCTGTATTACCAAAGAATAGTTCAGTAGCATAGTTGTGCCTTAGATATTTTTCCTTGTTGGATTCTGGATAAACCCAGAATAGAATTTATTTTGTTTCGATGATTTAATTTTATCCTCTTTATACTTCATTTAATGTTCATATTTTTAAGTTCTAATGATTACTGGGACTTCAAAGGTAAAAGTAATTCCTGGGGTGGTTGTTCCCCTGGGTTCATAGATATTTCAAAAATATGTCAAAGCTTGAATTTTCTGCTTTGGTTTAATCTTACCTGTAATTCAAATAAAAACATATTTTTTCTGTCTTTTTATCAAGAGTTAGTTAGATTTAACTGTGGCTGTTTAAATTTGAAAAAGTATATAAAGTATAAAATATATGAAGAAAATATAAAATATACTGTTTATGACATAAAGATGACCAAAATATTTTATCTAATTTTTTTGTAAATGAATTTTGACTCTCCAAAATTTAACCTTTACTACCATTAAATTAGTTGCTGTATTGGTCAGCAAAGGGGTGCTAATGTGAAATACCAAAAATGGATTGATCTTTATAAAGGATATTTGTTTGGGGTAGAAGTCCACAGATACCAGGTCATAAAGTGTTAAGTTTCTTCTCTCACCACAGTCCATTGCCACGTGTTAGAGCAAGACAGCTTCCAGTGTTTGCCAGGGTTCAGGCTTCTGGGGTTCCTCTCTTCCTGGGGCTGCATTTCTCTCCAGGCTTAGCTCCTGTTTCCTCCACAAGGTCAGCTGTAGATGATCAGGCAAATGGCTTGCTTCTCTTCTCCTGGGGCCTTCTTTCCAACATCAAAACAGCTTCTCAAAAGACTGCTTCAACTCTGTTCTTTGCCTTCCCTTTTATATTCAATTCTCCATCCACCAAGGGGTGGGGCCCAATGCCCTACTGACGTGGCCCAGTCAATGCCCCAATCATAACTCAATCATGCCTAGATTAACAGATCAGTTTACAAGCATGATCCAATTATATTTTTGGAATTCATAATTACATTAAATTGGCCAAATGCCACAGTTGCATAGGTCTCAAATATATTCTTTAGATAAATTTTGTGAAGAACAGTTACAGCAAGCTACCCAGACACTGAAACAGCTTGAGGATATCAGGGATGAAGCAATATCAGAGATGAAAAGTACAATTTTAAAGGTAATTATTTAATTACAACCTCTCTATTATTAAGGTTGCTGTGTACTGATTGAAGCAATTGCTTCAGATTATATCACTGGGAAAAGTGTAGGAAATGGGTGATAAATTTACCAACCAACTAGCAGTATGCCTGTAGTAAGTACAAGGGCTTTTCCTGGTGTTGTGTACAATGCAAAGAAATATATATACATATTTCTTTAAGATGCTTAAAATTTAAACTGAGCCAATATATAAAGGAAAATGTGATTAGTTACATATTCTACTTACAGTGTTGATAAGACACAGAAAAACCATTGCTCAGGAGAAGCATAACTAGATGAGTCAAAATATCTCTAAGAACTTTATAAAGAGGCAGTGTACTCAACACATTTCTATACTATATACTGTGACTTGTTTCACAGGGCCATTTTATATAGCTTTCCTATAAATGGGAGTGAAAATGCATGAAAGCACAATTCAGCATATACAGCTTTATAAGGAACCAATATGATAGCATTTAATTAGGGACATACTCTCTTTGCTGGTTTGGCTGAATTCAGGGGGATAATTGATTCTCTTTGGAGGAATAGATGGAGTAAGTCTCCCTCAAACAAATTTCAAATGCTATTTCTCTGAATTGAACTTTTGAAAGATAATTGGATGGCAATGACTTCAGGGCTTTACTCCTTGACAAGAAGATGAAGTGTAGCTATTTTATGTCAACTAAATCTTATGTTGAGATTGAAAGCCTCTCAGTCTATCTTATTCCTCACAGTCCCTTAACCTCCTTAAATCCGGTCATATACAGACAGACTTTGCAAAAATTTGGTCACAAAAAGTATAGATCAAAAAGGGATTAACTAAAATATAACTTAGTTCACTGAGAAGTAAAATATCATGATTATTCTATTTTTCCCATCACTAGGATTTGATCATAAATATTTATTGAGATTTTCTATTTATATCAATTCTGCATGAGAACCCATTAGATTCATTGCCAATCCTGATGTTGAAATCCACCAAAAGAATAAATTCTACCATGGAACTATGCAGAATTAATAAAGATTATATAGATCATTAACCTGAGAATACATCCAAACAAAAAGGATGTAACTTAATACTAGGATTGGAAGTACCAATTGGAAATACCAAAATAATTTTGCATTTTTCTTTTTATATGGTACTGTTCAGAGGCACATTCCCTATTGTGACATATCTCATTGACTTAGCAAACAGACCACTGAGTTTCTGGGGTCCTGGGCAACTGCGTTACGCAGGAAATTTTTAACATTTTTCAAATGTCATTACAAAGCATTGTCATTACTTCTAGTGTTGTGTTGTGACATTTGATATTTAAATGCCAAGTACAGTGGTTATCAGGATTTTATATTAAAAATAATATAAATGAGACAGGTTCTGGTAAGGTGGCATTGGAGTATGCAGGCAGGGCTCAACTCTTTCACAATAACAACAGAGAAAGGGCCAAAACTGTGTGAGGGATCTGCTTTGGGGTCAGCAGACTAGGACAGTGCTGCACAACTCCAGGGGTGCAATGGGCAGAGAGACAAAGAACCTGAAAAAACAAATGTGAGTTACTAAACCTACACAGAGACCAGAAAGGACTCCCATTACCCACCCTCAAGACATGAAGCTCACTCCAGCTAATGGAGAAGGAAACTAATGTCTTCCTCCCTGTCAGCTGTTACAAGGGAAGAGGGAGGTTGAGTGGGAGGGCTTCTCTTCAGTGAATTGGGCCAGCAAAGCCTGCTTTGAGTCTAGTCTCTGGCCAGACCCAATACACTGGAAAGTAGAGGTTGAAAGAAAGACCTCGGTGGAAAGTTTTGCCGATGAGTGCCATCTGCTGATGAGACTGAAAATGACAAGAAGAAAAACTACTTTTACGTCTCTCTTTAGTTTCATCCCTGGGAGAAAATATGTACCCCTTTAGTCTGGTCCTGACCCAATTTCAATAACTTAAGCTGGGCAATTTTAAAGACTTAAAATAAGTTGAACCAAAAATCAAAGAAGAGCTGTGGGAAAAAAAAAAAAAAGCACTAGGTAAGAAAGAGAAATTAACCATCAAAGTAAATTCACTAACATGTTCAGATGCCTAAAAATCAGAAAAAATTACAAGTTATACTAAGAAACAGGAGGAGGTAGCCAGTCCAAAGGAACAAAATAAATATCCTGAGTAAATAGAGGATTTATGAAAACTAATCAATGATAATCACACAACTCTCCTAAATCAATTCAAGGAGTTAAAGGAAATTATGAGTAAAGAGATAAAGAATATTAAGAAAACACTGGGTGAGCATAAAGAACAATTTGAAAGCATGCAAAGAAACATAACAGATCTTATGGGAATGAAGAACACAATGGATGAGATTAAGAATACCTTAGAGGCCCATGAAAGCAGATTTCAATTGCTTGAATTCAGAATAATTGATTTCAAGGGCAGAATACCTGAACTGGAAAAGACAGGGGAACCAAGAGAGAAAAGAATGGAAAAAATGGAACAGGTCTCAGGGAATTGAATGGCAATGTGAAACACACAAACATTCATGCTTTCGGTGTCCAAGAAGGAGAATAGAATGGGAAAGGGTCAGAAAGAATATTTGAGGAAATAATGTCCAAAAATTTCCCAATCCTTATGAAAGACATAAATATCAATATCCACGAAGGACCGTGAACCCCAAACAGAATAAATCTGAATAGGTCAACTTGGACACAACTACTGTTCAGAATGACAGATATCAGAGATAAAGAAAGGATTCTGAAAGCAGCAGGAAAAATGCAAGTGTCACATACAAGGGAACCTCAAGAAGATTAAGGGCTGACCTCTCATCAGAAACCATGGAGGCAAGAAGAAAGTGGTATGCTGTATTTAAGGTACTGAAAAAGAAAAACTGCTAGCTACAAATTCTGTATCTGGCAAAACTGTCCTTCAAAACTTACCATGAGTTTAAATTCTTCTCAGACAAACAAAACAGAGAGAATGTTACCAAAACACCAGAATTAGAAGAGATAGAAAAGTGAGTGCTGCAGCCTGAAAGGAAAAAACCAGGGCAAGAGACTTGTAGAAGAGGGTCGAAATGAAGATTATTACGAAGAGTAAATTAAAGGGTAAAAAGATAGACAATAGGAAAAAGACAATAATAAGATATGAAACGGAAAGCCAAATGTCAAAATGGATGAAATAATGCCTTTAGGGTTAATAACATTGAATGTTAATGGCTTGAACTCCCCACTCAAAAGACATAGACTTGACGGAATGGATTTAAAAAATGAGATATTTATATGCTGCCTCAAGGGACTCACCTCAGTCATAAGGACAGAGCCAGGTTGAAAGTGAAAGGTTGGAAAAATAGATTCCAAGCTTGAATAAAATGATAATTGAACTAGAACTAACACATTTATAGAGCATTGCACCATAAAACAGCAGGATATACATTATTTTCATGCACTTATGGATCCTTCTCCAGGATAGATCATATGTTGGGTCACATTTCAGGTTTCAGTAAATGAAAAAAGATTCAAATTATACAAAGCATTTCTCTGATCATAACAGAACATACCTGGAAATCAATAATGGATGGAAAAGTGGAAAATTCAAAAGTATATGGAGATTAAACAACATACTCTTAAACAATCAGTGGGTCAAAGAAGAAATAGCAAGAGAATTCAGTAAATATCTTGCAATGAAAGAAAAGGAGAACACAACATATCAGGACCTATGGACACCACAAAGACAGTGCTAAGAGGGAATTTTATAGGCATCAATGCTTACATTTAAAAGGAAGAAAGAGCTAAATTGAAGATTTAACTGTACACCTTGAAGAACTAGAAGAATAGCAAGCTAATCCCAAATCAAGCTGAAAGAAAGAAATATTAAAGATCAGAGCAGATATAAATGAAATCAAGAACAAAAAAATAATAGAGAAAATCAACAAAACCAAAAAGTTCTTTGGGATTAACTAAATTGACAAACCCTTAGCTAGACTAACAAAGAAAAAAAGATACAAAGAAATAAAATTGGGGGAAGATATCACTGACCCCACAGAAATAAGATAGATCCTAAGAGAATAACATGAACAACTGTATGCCAAAAAACTAGAAAATGTAGACAAGATGGACAAATTCCTGAAAACAAATGAACAGCCTACACAGACCCTAGAAGAAATAGAATACCTCAACAAACCAATCACAATAGATTGAGACAATCATCAGAAACTTCCCCAAGATGAAGAGCCCATGACCAGATACCTTCAGAGGTGAAATCTACCAATCATTGAAAGATAATCTAATATCATTTTTTCTCAAGCTCTTCCAAAAAATTGAACAGGAAAGAATGGTACTAAACTCATTCTATGAAGCCATCACCCTATTATCAAAACCAGAAAAAGATATTATGAAAAAAAGAGAAAGTTGCAGACCAATTTCTCTAATGAATATATATGCAAAACTCTTCAACAAAATACTTGCAAACCAAATCCAAAAGTACTTTAAAACAATTATACACCACGATCAAGTGGGTTTTATCCCAGATATGGAAGTGTGGTTCAACATAAGAAAATCAACTAATTTAATAAATTACATTGATAAATTGAAGAAGAAAAATCATATGATCCTCTCAATTGATGCAGAAAAGGCATTTATCAAAATACAACATCTTTTCTTGATAAAAACACTCCAAATACAGGAATAGAAGAAAGCTTTCTCAGTATGGTAAAGTGCATATATGAAAAAAATTATAAATAGCACTGTATATAATCATGAATGACTGAAAGCTTTTGCACTGAGATGAGGAATAAAACAAGGATGCCTATTGTCCCCACTATTATTCAATATTGTGCTAGAAATTCTAGCTAGAGGAATTAGGCTAGATAAAGAAATAAAATCACCCAAATAGGAAAGGAAGAAATAAAACTTTATTCCCTGAGGATATGATACTATGTCTAGAAAATCCTAAAATATCCACAACAAAGTTTGTAGAATTAAAAGATGAAGTTCAGCAAAGTGGTTCGATATAAGATTACTACACAATAATCAATAGCATATCTATACACTACTGATGACCAACCTAAAGAGTAAATCAGGAGGAAAATTCCATTTATAAAGGAATCAAAGAATCAAATATTTAGGAATAAATTTAACCAAGGACATAAAGGACCGGTATTCAGAAAACTACAAAGCATTGTCAAGAGAAACAGAAGACTTAAATAAATGGAAGGACATTCCTTGTTCATTGACTGGAAGGCTAAATATGGTTAAGATGTCAGTTCTACCCAAACTGATTCACAGATTCAACAAAATCCCAATAAATAACCCTGATAGCCTTTTTTGCTAAATGGAAAATCCAATTATCAAATTTATTCAGAATGGTAAGTGGCTCCAAACACCCAAAAATGTCTTATAAAAGAAGAATGACATTGGAGGACTCTCACTTCTTTACTTTATAGCATCTTACTTAGGTACAGAGTTAAAAACAGCATGGTACTGGAATATAGACAGAGGATTGACCAGTGAAACAAAATCAAGAACTCAGAAATAGACCCTCACATCTACAGTCAATTGATTTTTGATGAGGCTGTCAAGCCCAACCATCTGGGCCAGAACAGTCTATTCAACAAATGGTGCTGGAAGAACTGGATAGCCATATCCAAAGGAAAGAAAGAAGATCCCATCTCATATCTTATATAAAAATTACCTCAAAATGGATCTAAGACCTAAGATAAATGGGATCCCCTCAAAATTAAATGCTTTTTGCACCTCAGAGGACTTTTTCAAAAGGGTGAAAAGACAGCCAACTCAATGGAAGAAAATATTTGGAAATCACTTATCTGATAAGTGATATGTAAAGAGATTCTGCAACTCAACCATAAAAAGAGAAACTTCCCTATTAAAAATGGGCAAAAGACTTGAATAGACAGCTGTCCAAAGAAGAAATAAAAAATGGTGGAAAACTCATGAAAAAGTGTTCAGCATCACTAGAGATTAGACAAATGCAAATCAAAACTATGATGAGATATTTCAAACCCATTAGAATGGTCACTATTAAAAAGCCAGAGAAACTATAAGTGTTAGAGAGGAAAAGAGATAGGAACTCTTATTCTCTATTCGTGGGAATGTAGAATGATACAGCCAATGTGGAGAACTGTTTGGCAGTTCCTAAGGAAGTTGAATATAGACTTGCCACATGACCCAGCAAAACCACCAATACGTATATCTCCAGAAGACCTGAGAGCAGTGATAAAATTAGACATTTTTACCCTGATGTTTACAGTGGTGTTATTCACAATTCTGAAAAAATGGAACAACCCAGATGTCCATTAATACCATATGATTGTGCTATAATGAGCTAAATATATTGTGTAAACTCATGTAGTTAAAAACTAGAATATAGGTCACCAGAAAATAAAATGAATGAGGAAGGTGCAAATCTGAGGGCCATCAGTGCAGAATTGGAAAAAGGTTCTAAGTCTTTGAAAATGAATAGAAAATGGTAAAGGCACATCATGGTGTTTTTAACTAGTAGAACTATTACATTGCTGAGCCAGTGATTGAAAGGGAAAGTCTAAGGACAGGTATATTACTAGAAGCAAAGCTAAAAAATGTAACATGGGACTGAAAACCTCATATGAAATATGAATATGGGTAATATTGCATATATAAACTTTTTTTACAAATATAAATACATGTAAATTAGAGAGATGGCAGCAGAAGTGTAGAGAAATTGAGAGGTGATTAGATTTTATTTTATTATTGGAATAATGAAAATGCTCTAATAATGATTGAAGTGATGAATACACAACTATGTGATTATACCAAATACCAGTGATTATACACTTTGGATCAATTTATGCTTTATTAATATGTATCAAATTTGATATCTTAAAAATATATATGACAATATTTGTGTGTTTATGTTCTAGAAACATGTTTTTTAAAAATGTTTAATCAGTATACTATTTTAAATTAAAAACAACTTCAATATGAAAAAATTATATAAATCATTCATTTAATGTGCTGTTAAAAAATAGCAGGTTCATAACAAGTTGGGTTGAGGGAGGGGAACAAAGTATCTCATTTCCTTTTTCTCACAGCATAAGCTATATTTTCTTTTTCATGTGTCTTTTACTTTGAGACTGTTCATAGCAATTGATATTTAGAGGAATGATGAAAAGCATTTATTGCAGAGAAATATTTTAGGTGCTAAATTGCTGATGGGTAATGGGTTTGGGGAATCAAGTCCTGCATTTGAGCAGAAGAGGATGTTGCAAGCCAAGGGCACCTAGAAACAACATTCATGCATTAAGAATAGTACTTTTGTACATTATTGTACCAAGGTAAACTTTTTTTTAAATGTTCTGTTGGGGGCATTATCTGTTTTGTATTTTACCCCCATTGACCCATGTCAGTGCCAGTATGCTGCTGCAGTTTTGCTATTTTTCCTGTGTTTGAATGAGGAGTCAGAGAGAGAAAATTCTAGATGTCCCCTGCCTTACCTTTTTATTTCATAACAGGCAAATCATTTTAATTTATTTATTTTTTATTTTATTTCCTTTAAAAGACACTTAAGCTACATAAATGTTACATAAAAGATATAGGGATTCCCATATGCCCCACTTCCCATACCTCCCACACCCTCCCACATGAACATCCTTCATTAGTGTGGCACATTCATTGCAATTGATAAACGCATCATGGGTCTTTGCCATTAAGTATGGCCATAGTTCACATTATAGTCTACACTCTTTCCCACACAGTTCTGCATGTTGTGTGATGATATAAAATAGCCTATATCTGTCATTGCAACATCACTTAGGATGATTCCTGAGTCCCAAAAAAGCCCCTGTATTACAACTCTTTTTCTGTCTCCCTGCCCCCAGAGCCTCCAGTGGACACTGGCTCCACATCAATGTTGTAAATTCTTCCATTGCTAGAATCACAATATGTCTATAGTAGAATACCAGTAATTCCACTCTAGTCTATAGTTCTTTCCCCAATCCTGAGGATTCAGTTATGGTGACATCCACTCTTATCTCCATTGAGAGAGGACCTATATCCAATATGACAGATGGATGGGACTATCCTGGCTGCAGCTGCAGACTCTCTCCATTCCCTGGGATGGCCGTTGTCCCTCATCATCTCCCTGCCAGCTGTCCTGGGTGAGTCCAATGAGCTGTTGAGTAGGTGTTGCAACTCTACCAAGGTTCTGGGCTCAGCTGGCACACGGACAGCCCCAAAACTCAAGTCTGTGGATATACAGCTGCAAACTCCTGCACCAAGTACAGGTTTAAATAGAAGGGACAGATGAGCCATGTGCAGGGAAGACATAGTCTGTCAATCTCAGGAGCACAAACTACAAAGTAGGGCCCACTGGCAAGGCAGTGGTAACTCCAGAGTTATCAGCCTGACCATAGGACCTGGGTGTCTCCAGAGTCATCAGGAGCCCCACTATTTGGGGTTGTATCCACTTTGGCAGTCTGTGAGATCCTGCAGAGATGTGCATAAGCATTACCTCTGGGATGGCCTCCTGACTCACTTTGAAGACTCTTAACCATATAAACTCATTTGTCTTTACATTTTCCCCCCTTTTATTTGAGGTCTTTTCCAGTTGCATTGCTAGTTGGTTCTTGGTAGCAATCCTTGGTGCTAGGGAGGTTCATCCCTGGGAGTCATGTTCCATGCTGGGGGGAAAGTAAAGCATTCATATACTGATTTTGGCTTAAAGTGAGGCCACATTTGAACAACAAGGAGACTTTCAGGAGGTAACCCTTTGGTACCCCATAACAGTAGGCTAAGTTTCAATTTCAAGAGCAAAGGCATATAAACCTAGTCATCAATATCAAGGGCACATCAGTTGACCATACTCCTTCACCAGTCATTGCCCCTTCACTTGGGGAGTGTTTCTGCTCCCTTAGAGAATGTGGCTGAGCCCTCCACGATGGGAATTCAGTATTCTCTGAGTTATTGTGTGAGTCTCCACCCACTGTAACAATGTCCCATGAACAATTGAACATTTTTACGTACCTTATATGTATGCTTAGGTGAAATTCCTCCCATTCATCCCCCATCCCTGACACCCCACACCAATAATCCACCCCTACCCCAGTTTTAACCCTTCTGTGATCCAAAGCTTCTACAAAAATGAAGCCATTGCAATTGTCAAATACAATTAATAGGAAAATGAAACAATAATTAGTTTAAATATAAGAGATAAAATACATAAAAATTTAAAAAAAATCTTAAAATAAAAAGATTGGGATATTAAAAAATGAAAAATATTTTTAAAATTTTTTTGACATTTTACCTTTTATCACCACAATATCTGGTGTCCTGTCTGTACTGTGGAAACTTCCCCCCTCATTCCCCAGTGTTTCACTATTTTTCATTTTATTTTCAAAGTTTTATGTCACAGGAAAGTCACCCACAGAATACAGGAGACTCTCATTGTGATGGTTAGGCTAATGTGTCAACTCAGCTAGGTAATTGTGTCCAGGTGTTTGTTCCAGCAAGCACTGGGCTACTTGTAATACAAGAGCATTTATGGACTTCTATCACCAGTGAGTTTACTGTGTGGATGTCTGATTACATCTGCATCAATCAGGGAGATTGCATCATCAATGGGTGACACTTTTATCCAATTAATTGAATGCCTTAAAAGGGGAAGTGATTTCAACACTCAGAATTTCCCAGCTCATCCTTGGACAGCCAACTTCTCCCAGACACTCATCAAGGACCTTTCATCAGACTTTCATTGGAGCCCCTGGTTTGCAGCCTGCCTGCAGAACCTGGACTTGTACTCTTTTAAAATCTCATATTATTGACAGATATCTCCTGTTGATTCTGTTTTTTGAGAGAACCATGACTAATACAGCTTGATACCGGGAGTGGTTCTTGAGGAAAAGAGTCTTAAACATGGAATGTCTGAAGTGGTTCTGGGAGTTTTGCAATTGGCTCTCTACTCTAATTGGACTCAGGGGTATTAATGACTCCCTTTCCAATAATGAAGAAGTTGCTAACAGTCCATGGTGTGAGCTGGCAATAGGGATATGCAAAATAGCATTACTGGATTCCCCTACTTCCATGCTTATAAGTAGCAAGGATCTGGGTGAGAGTGTTTTCAACACCTTAACAGAATTTTGTGGAGTCAAAAAGTATAATGATGTTGGCTGGCTCCTCGTAGATACTCTGGATACCGTTAACAAAAGAAAGAGAGGAGCTAAAGTCTTCAAATTTGAAACAAATGCTGCATGGATGATATGAAAGTTTCTACATGTGCCTTGAAAGAAAATCTTGTCTCCTGTAGACACAGACTTGCGATATCTGAGAATCAAATCCAGACTCTCATTGTATGAGTAGCAGAATTACAGAGGAAACTAAAACCTCAACCTTGCAGGGTTTATGCAATTAAAGTGAAGGCATTGATTGTAAAGGAGTGGAACCCCAAGGAATGGATTGGAGACATATGGAATGATGATAATATTGATGGGGACATTGGAACCCTAAATTCTGCTGAGACTTTAC
The DNA here is from genome assembly GCA_029593785.1 of Cabassous unicinctus. NCBI lineage: Eukaryota > Metazoa > Chordata > Mammalia > Cingulata > Chlamyphoridae > Cabassous > Cabassous unicinctus. The sequence continues at coordinate 3,065 of JAQZBX010040734.1, read as the reverse complement.
CAGATAAACCTGCCTTGGCCTGCTCTGTGGAGACCACTCCTTGTCAACCTTGTATCATCCAGCCTCCAGCCTGCCCCAGGATGTCCAGACTTCCTTCCAGCCCTGAACCTCCAGCCTGCCCAGAGAGCCTGATTCTCCTCCCAGCCATGAGGAAGGTACAAGCCAAACTCCAGCATGCACTGCAAAACTTCAGTCTGCCCTGAGGAATCTGTCTTCCAACCCCTGCCTGAAGAGATTAATCCTGTCTTACCAGAAGAAAATGCAAAGGAATGCCCTGAGGTCAGTAGCCTGCAAGACTTCTCTAATCCTTCTCCTTACCACACCCCTTATCCCTCTTGTCTTTGAGACCCATTACTAGACTAAAATCACAACAAGCCCCCAAAGGTGAAATACAAAGTGTCACCCATGAGGAAGTATGCTATACTCTGAAAGAACTGCATGAGTTTTCCAACTTATACAGACAGAAATCAGGGGAATATATGTGGGAATGGATACTAAGGGTATGGCATAATGGTGGAAGGAATATAAAGTTGGATCAGGCTGAATTTATTGATATGGGCCCACTAAGCAGGAATTCTGAATTCAATGCTGTAGCTCGAGACATTAGAAAGGGCTCTAACTGTTTGGGTGGCTGACTGAAGCATGGTCCAAATGATAGCCTAGCATGTCTGATGTTGAGATGCCCAATTTGCCCTGGTATACTGTAGATGAGGAGATTCAAAGGCTTAGAGAGATTGGAATGCTAGAATAGATTTACCATTTGAGACCTGCACAACCACACCAGGAATGTCCAGAGGACACACCTTTAACCAGGACTGTGAGGAATAAATTTGTAAGACTAACTCCATCTTCTCTGAAGAGCTCTGTGGTTGCTCTTCTCTGCTGTCCATATATTACTGTGTGTGGGGGGCGGGGCTGTAATGGTATTTGAATCCTTAAACATTATAGGGATGATCAGATCTCAGTCTGGTAAAAGTCAAGTATGGACAGTTAATCGCCAAAGGCAAGGTGGGTGTGGCTACCACAATGAAAGACAGATTCAAACAGCACACAGAATAGTCTGAGTTGCATGGAGTTATGGCATTGGCTAATAGATCATGGGGCACCTAGATGTGAAATACATGGGTAGTCTACTAAATGTCTTCTGGATATGTATAAGCAAAAGAGTTTTAGGTCGAGTGAACAAAATCCTAACTCAAATTACAGACCCAGAGAATCATGGCCCCTTAATCAATTCCTAGACTTGAGACAGTTTACAGACCCAGAGTCCCTTGAATGAGGAGAAGGCTAGGTCCCCTTGGGGAAGGATCCTGTTAAACTGCCAAAAATTTATACTGTTATTCTTCCTTCCACCTTTACCCAGGGAGACCTACAGCCTTTTGCTGAGTAACTGTGCATTGGGGAAAAGGAAATGATCAGACATTTCAGGGATTATTAGACACTGGCTCAGAAGTGACATTAACTCCAGGAGACCCAAAATGTCACTGTGGTCCATGAGTCAGAGTAGGGGCTTATGGAGGTCAGGTGATTGATTGACTTTTAGCTCAGGTCCGTCTCACAGTGGGCACAGTGTGTCCCTGGACCCATTCTGTGATTATTTCCCCAGTTTCAGAATGCATAATTGGAATAGACATACTCTGTATCTGGCAGAATCCCCACATTGGATCCATGACTTGTGGAGTGAGTGCTATTATGGTTGGAAAGGCCAAGTGGAAGCCCCTAGAATGGCCCCTGCCTAGGAAAATAGTAAATCAAAGGCAATACCAGATTTCTTAAGGGATTGCAGAGATTAGTGCCACCATCAAGGATTTGAAGGATGCAGGGTGGTAATTCCCACCACGTCCCATTCAACTCTCCTATTTGGCCTGTGCAGAAAACAGATGGATCTTGGAGGATGGCAGTAGATTATCATAAACTTAACCAGGTGGTGACTCCAATTGCAGCTGCTGTCCCAGATGTGTTATCATTGATTGAGGAAATCAACACTTCCTCTGGTACCTGGTATGCAGCTGTTGATCTGGCAAATGCTTTTTTCTTAATTGCCATTAGTAAGGACCACCAGAAACAGTTTGCTTTCAACTGGCAAGGCTAGCAGTATACCTTCACTGTCCTGCCTCGGGGGTATATCAACTCTCCAGCCCTCTGTCATATTATTGTCCGCAGGGACCTTGATCATCTCTCCCTCCCTGGAGACATCACCTGGTCCATTATATTGATGATATCATGTTGATAGGACCTACTGAGCAAGAAGTAGCAAAGACTCTAGATTTATTGGTAATGCATTTGCATGAGAGAGTATGGGAGATAAATCCAACAAAAATACAGGGTTCTTCCACCTCAGTGAAATTTCTACATGTCCAGTGGTGTGAGGCCTGTCAAGATATCCCTTCTAAAGTAGAGACTAAGCTGTTCGACCTGGCCCCACCTATGACCAAAAAAGAGGCATAACGCTTAGTTGGCCTCTTTGGATTTTGAAGACAACACATTCCTCATTTGGGTGTGATACTCTGGATATGTATAAGCAAAAGAGTTTTAGGTCGAGTGACCAGAAAAGCTGCTAGTTTTTATTGGGGACTGCACCAGTAGGAAGCCCTGTGAAAGATCCAGGTTGCTGTGCAAGCTGCACTACCACTTGGACCATATGATCCAGCAGATCCAAAGGTGCTGGAAGTTTCTGTGCCAAATAGAGATGCTGTCTGGAGCCTTTGGCAGGCCCCTATAGGGAAATCATAATGCAGACCCTTAGGATTTTGGAGCAAAGCCTTACCATCCTCTGCAGATAACTACTTCCCTTTTGAGAAGCAGCTTTTGGCTTGCTACTGGGCCTTAGTAGAGACTGAACACTTAACCATGGGCCATCAAGTTATCATGAGACCTGAGTTGCCTATCATGAGCTGGGTATTGTCTGACCCACCAAACCATAAAGTTGGGTGTGCACAGCAGCACTCTATAATAAAGTGGAAGTGGTATATATAAGATAGGGCTTGAGCAGGTCCTTAAGGCACAAGTAAGTTACATGAGGAAGTAGCCCAAATGCCCATGGTCACCACCCCTGCCATGTTACC
>JAQZBX010040733.1:0-22580 GCA_029593785.1 Cabassous unicinctus | reverse complement strand
CTTCGTGGCCCCGAGAGGTGGGAGGTGCTGGTATGGGGGGGGGGGCGCCACTGGCCTCTGCAGTCCGCTGGCCCCGCTTCTTGGCTCTGTCACCTCCTGCGTGCTTCTCTTTTCCGGCCTGCAGAGTGGACGTGATACTCCTGCCCGCCGACCTCCCAGGCCGGGCCAAGCAGCCAGTCTGATCAGACCTAAGAGCGCCTTGCAAAAGCAAGGGGAGGGAGCGAGGCCGGTGGCTGCACAGCCCCCGCCAGGCGCCTGCTGCCCCTCAGGCCACGCGGGGCCACCGCCTTGGCTTCGCCTCTGACCGCCGTGGCCTGCAAGGCCTCGGCTGACTCCCTCGTGGCGTGGGTGAGGCGAGGGCTCTGGCTTAAGGAGATCTCAGCCTCGGTGGCAGGTGCAGGGGTGGGGGAGGCGCCTGCGGAGGGCAGAGTACGGGGGCATCCAGCAGGACAGAGAGCGGGCAGCAGCCTGGACGGGGGACGCTTCTCCGGCTTCTCCCGCCAGCGCCGGCTGTGGCCAGGCCCTTGCACCCAAGGCTCTCGGCGGCTCCAGAAGAAAATAAACCCAGAGCTTCCCCGGAAGGCACCGCTGGGAGGGGCAGCCTGCCTGGCTGGGACGCTGCCCCCTCCAGAGATGCCCGTCAGCCCTGAGAGAGGCACCTCCCAGGGGGCGGCGGCTGGGCCTGCCCCTGAGGCTGGCTGCACGGTGGTGACCTGGGAGGCGGGGGAAGGGGTGTCGCCGGCTTCTCTGGACTGAACCACCTGGAGTGCGCAGTGCCACCCTCCCTGGCCTTTCCTGGGGATTCGCAGGATTCTTGTGAGAAGAGCAAGCCCAGCTCCCGCTCCCAGGCACCCGAGCCTCTCTCTCCCTTCTGGAACCCACCGAGCTCCCTGCCCCCCTGGGGCTCTTTGCACACACTGTCCTCTCTGCCTGGACTTTTCCTCGTCTCCTCCCATCCCAGCCTGCAGGCCTCCCAGAGGCCACCTGGGGGGCCACAGCATGGCCCCGGGGCTGCTCCATCTCGGCCTTCTGCTGCTTTTATATTCATCACCCATGTCTCCATCCACCATCCTTATTTTATAAATGTATCTATCACAGCTTTACTGAGTTGGAAGTCACATGCCAGATAATTTACTGGTCTTCAGTATATTCTAGACTTGTGCAACCATCACTCCTATCAATTTTAGAACATTTTCATCACCCCCAAAAGAAGCTGCCTCTCCAGGTCTAGGCAGCCCCTAAGCTGCTCTCTGTCTCTGTAGACTGGCCTATTCTGGATATTTCATATCAGTGGAGTCCTACAACCTGTCGTTCTTTTGTGCCTGACTTCTTTCACTCAGCATGTTTCGAAGGTTCATCCACGTTGTAGCGTGTATCAGAACGTCATCTTTTTCATGGCTGAATAATATTCCATTGTATGGGTGGACCACGCTTTGTTTCTCCATTCATCTGCTGATGCATAATTGGGGCCGTTCCTATTCCTTGCTCACTCAGTCTGAGCCCCTCCCGCCGACCCCCACGAGTCTGGACACTGCGCCATAGCAGGGGTCAGGGCCAGTTTTGCTTCGCATCTGGCGCAGACTGAGCACTCGGGAAACATTTGCTGCCTGGACAAAGCAGAAGAGAACCTTTGCTGGAAGACCTCACCTTCCTCCCAACCGCCCCTGCCCCCCTCCCACCTTCCTGGTACCTCCAGCCAGGGTCCCCAATAATAAAAACCAACCTTTGTCATTAAACGTTCAGTGTTCTGCACCCGGGTTTCCTAACCATGACACGAGTGACATTCTGGGCTGGAGAAATCTCTGCTGTGGGGCCATCCTTGACTTCCACCCAGCAGATGCAAATAGAACCTTCCCCTCCTGGCAATGTTCCCAGACATTGCCAAATGTCCGCACAGGAGTAACTGCCACCCCAGCCCCCATGGGGACCCCTGGTCTACACACAATTTCTCAAAGCAGCGGGAGCCAGCATCAATGGCGTTGGAGGCCCAGAGCGGCTCAGTGTCCTGGCCACGGCGAGGCCAGCAGCAGAGCCTGGCGGGAACCTCCTGCCCCCAGTCCTGGGCCCTGACCTACCCGGGGGTGGGAGGGGAGCCAGGGATGCCGCAGGCCTCTGCCCCTCGGGCCTTCCCTGCTGCTACTTGACGTTCTCTTTCTTTTGACTTGGTTTGAAAGCTCCCTGGCACCACCCTCTTGGTGCTGGCGCTGCAGAATTTTCTGGCCTTGCCTCCTACACCCCCACCCCCACCGCCCAAATCCTTATCATTCCTTTCATTTTTCAACAATCACAAGACAAAGGAAATAAATAGTTGCAGGAAGAGACAAGCTGGGCTTGTTCCCCAGAACTGCTGCTGCGATGTAACTGGATCCTGCTGGCGAAGGTCACGTCGGAGCTGCGGGCAGCGCCCCAGCCTGGGACCTGGCCACAGGCACTCTCACTTCCACAGCCCCGGCGTTTTTTGAGTGTGTGGATGTGGCCGAGCTGCCTCCAAATGCCACGGCAGATTCCCCGAGGAAGTGGGCTTCTTGCTGGGGGAGTGGGGGGCTCGTGGTCCACACAGGCTGAGGCGCCAGTGTGTCCTGCCCAGGGCCGCTGGGAGCTGTGGCACTAGAGAGAAGGGATGAGGCTGGACCTCGGAGCTAGCCAGATCCTGGCTGACGTTCCGAACCCCAGCTCTTGAGACCTTGAGCATTTCACTTTATCTCTCTGAGCCTCAGTTTCGTCATCTATAAAATGGGATCAGTAACCTTGTCCTGATGGAGTTGTGAAAATCAAGAGGGTAGTGCACATAATTCCTTGATGCTTTTGGTGTTCACTTGGTGTGTGGCAGCCCCTGGGCCTCTGTCTGCATTTAAGAATTAAAGCCTCCCAACATTTCACTGGAAACAGGGCCACAGGAAGATGGAGCAAAGCGCCTGGGGTTTATCACACAGTGAGTAGCCAGTGAGTAGGGTAGAGCTGGGACTTGAGCCCCTGAGGCCCAGCTGTGAAATCCACATGCTTAATCCCTAGGTTGGTGGCTTCTTGAATAAGGAGCCCGGAATGTAAAGAATGCGCAATCCAATACCTGCCATTATTCACCTAGTTCACCCTGGCTCTCCAGCCACACAGCCTCATTCTGGCCAGTCCATCTCCTGTCGCTGCCAGGAGCCCACCCTCCCAGCCCCACAGCTCCTCCTGGGCCGCAGGTGGGCCACGGCAGAAGGCCACGGCAGAAGGCCATGGCGGGAGGCCACGGCGGGAGGCCTCGGGCTGGCGTCTGAGGCCCTTCTGTGATTACGGCGGTTCAGAGCCGGTCTCCTTCAGGGCTCACTGGGGCCGGCACTGCTCTCCTAACCGTGGGCCCAGGGGTGGGTAGGGGGACTGGAGCCTCCATTTCTCCTGTGCCCCAACCCTTGCTCAGACAGACAGACATACAGACACACATACACTCCAGCCCTCAAAGTCAGTGCCAATGGGCAGGTTACTCCCTCTCACCAATTCCCTGAGCCCCTAAAATGTGCCCAGCTCTTCGCCAGGTGCTTGGAGGGACACTTAGGAGCAAGGAAGTCATAGCCTCGGCGCATGCACAGGTATGTGAGCAGTGGCCACTAAGGCAGGGGCTGCCAGCCCGAGCCAGGGACTCCTTCCAAGGTGAGGTGCCTCAGCCCCTCCCTGACGGCATAAGGGCCTGATGGGGATTCTTACTCCCAGGCCCCAGCCACAGACTCTGACTGTAGCTGCTTCCTGCAGAAAACAGCATTTATGGAATGGGCATTAGAAGCTCAGTGGGTTGCCTTGCAAACCACAAAACCAGGCTCAGAAACTGGGCAGACACCAAGAGATGCAGCCAGCGCACAGCCCCCAAACCCTGCTGTGGGATGGTCGGGTGAGGACATAGCTGTCACGGCTGCTGCCATTGCCACTGGGCCCTGGACAGCCCTGCTGGACCAGGACACTCCCTGCTGCCACCGCCCCTGCAGCTGGAGAGAAGCCCCCACCCACTTCTTTGCGGCTCTGGTAACGGAGTCAAAGGATGGAGGGAGAATCTGGTTGGGTCGTGATCACAGGTCCCCACCACAGCAGCCAGGGGCAGGGAAAGCAAACACGGAGCTTGTTTGGGGTTTGTCTAAGGCTCTGGGACGGAAGTTCTCCTAGACCCACCCCAAGCCTCAGACAAGGGCTGGTGCCCTGGCTGGCAGATGGTCCCCCATGAGACACTGCTTCCATCCACAAGGGCTCCTGCTCAGGGTTACAGGTATGGCTGCATCCAGGGATTCAAGCAGTGTTTCTGGGACCCAGTTCCGGACCCACTTCCTCTTTCTCTGTCCTTCAGCTCCACATCCTCTAGGCTGGCTTCCTTCTCAAACATCTTGCCCTAATGGTGACAAGATTGTTAGCTTAGTTGGAGTCACATGTCTATATGTGAACCAATCACAGCAGCCAGAGGAATGCAGTGCTCTGATTGGTCGGGTCAAAGTCATGTGGCTCACACCTGATGCCCGGTGGGGAATCCAGTTCCTTGAAACGCAGGGACTTGGGGAGGGCTGGTTCCCGGAAGTCCACATGGGATGCCCTTGCCCAGGGAAAGGTGAGAGGCTGCTGGGCAGCAAAGCACCAGCTGTCACACAGTGACTGTTGTTGGACCTTGCCTTGCCTCTGGGGCTTTTGGAGTGACATTTGGCCGGTGCCCTGACAGCAGGCAGGGACTTCCTGCGGCGGGTGTGTGACCTGTCCTGATGGACATTTGGGCAGTGCGGTGACAGGCAGTTGGCGCCCCCTCCTGACCACCGGCCCCTCCTGACTGGCAGTGAGCGGGCACCCTGGTGGGCGGACAGCTGGCGCGGTGCTTGGCGGCCGACCAGTCCTATCTGGCAGTCCCCAGTGGGCCTGCCTTGAGGTAGCAGGGGCCACCTCCTGGGGTCACATACCCCACTCTGCCTCCACCTCCGCCCCTCCTTGCAGGAATGGAAACCATCCCGGACCACCAGTCCCTAGCTGGGAGAGAAAATGGTGGTGGGAGGTGGCGGCGTGGCCAGGGCTAGTTATGAGAGCCTTGTCCTCAGCTCTCGGAGAGGACCTCTGAGTCCAAGGGGAGGGGCTTTGTAGCAGGAGCCTCTCTCCATCCGAGAAGATCAAATCTACATGCAGAAGATGAAGCAAGAGGCCATTTGGGGCCAGCAGAGAATTAGGCACAAGAAATGGGGGAAATGTTAGAATATGTGCGTGGCTTGCCCTGCCCATTTGGAGACACCCAGCTTTGGACAAACATTACCCAAAGGCCTCCATGGGTCAGGGCCTTGGGGGAGGGTTGGCAGTGAACGTAAGGGCCCGGGGCTGGTCCTCACTGGGCTAGCAGCCCACTGGGGGAAGGGGCCTTACTTGTGCAATGGCATGTTAGGTGGGGGTAGGGACAGCCATAAAACCAAAGCCTCACTAGCTCACGGAGAGGTGGAGTGTGAGCTGAGGCCAAGGCGAGGCTTGGGTGGGGGTCGGGGAGAGAGAAGGCCCAGCTACAGGAAAGTTCAGGGAGACTAGTGAAGGTGTGAGGGTGGGGTGGGTGAGGAAAGGGGCTCCGGAGAGTCAGCAAGACCAAATCAGAGGGGACATGATGGACCGTGGGGCAGATCTGGGACCTTGGTGACATGATTAGATTTGTGTTTCAGAAATGTCGTTCTGGATCCAGAGATGGGGGCCCGGGCAGAAGTGCGAGCTATTCAGTGCTCCAGACAGGAGACCAAGGTGGCTGGGAGGGACGGAGAGAAGTGAGTGGACTTGAGGGATCATAGATGTGGAATCAAGGGGACCTGGATGGCATGAGGTGCTGCAGGTTGTCCCTCTGTGCAAGAGCCACGGGGGTGGGGACCTTCATCTCCTGGGCCCAGGAGATGAAAGGGGCCCCGGAAGGGCTGTGGGGGGCTGGCCCCAGAGTGGGGAAGAAAATCCAGCCCTGCTTGGGAGTGGACAGCTGAAGCCCCAGGCCAGGGGTAAAACCAGGGGCAGTAGCAGGAGTCCTTTCCCTTCGGGACACCGCTGAAGGCTGTGGGTACATGTGTGTGCCATCGGGGACCCGGCCAAGCCGAGATGTGCCAAGGCCTGTTCCATGCAGAGCAGGATGTTTTGATAATCACTCCTTATGTTTCTGCCATGCTTTGACAGTTGACAGCACTTCTAGGTTTCTATTCAGGCAGTTCTGCTTCCTGTCACATCTACAAAGAGGGGTTTGTGGCTCCTATTTGATGGCTGAGGAAATCAGGTTTCAGGGAGCTGACGTCACTCAGATGTCACCCTGTCTTTCTACTTAGCCAGCTCTTCTGGCAGCCTGCCCCCAGTCCCAAGAGTCCCCTGGGCTGCACCCTTGGCTCCATCTTGTCAGTTCTTCCCCCTCATTTCTAGGGTCACCGCTCTCCCCGTCCCCACACCCTGGGTTCACAAAGGCCTCCACTTTACCTGGACCCTTGGGCAGACTCCTAGGTGGGTGTCTGCCTCCAGGGTACTACCCCCTCCCCATGGGCAACCCCACCAGGCTGCCAGAACACAGATCTGACTGCCCACTCCCTGCCTAGAACCTTCAATGTCTCCCCATTGCCTGGAGGAGTAAGTTTTCAGCAAGGCCTCAAATGCTCTTTCCAACCTGGGCCAGCCAGTAGGGGCTCCACAAACTTCACTGAATGATTTTCCAGAAAGGACCATCATCTCTCTGGACAAACATTAAGTAAACCTTTTATTCTCATAAAAACGAAAAAACCCAGAAAGATGGATCCCATCCTTTAGAAATAAAAGTGCCAACACACAAAGGGTTATCTATGAAGATGCTTATTGCAGCGATGGAGACAACGCAGATTTCCATCAGTGGCAGCGCCGGTGAATCGTGGCATAGTCACACCGTGGAGCCCTACAGCACTGAAAACGCATGGATGCCTTCTACGTGCCACAGCACACGTGACTCTCACAAACGTAATTCTGAGCAGAAGGCAAGCACGAAGGCTGTGTGCAGCAGGATACCATCCATCTGAAGTTCAAAAACAGCCACAGATGATCTGTGGCGTTAGAGGCCATGCTGGTGATACCTGTGGAGCTGGAAAGGGCTAGAAGGGGCACGGGGCAGGGAGCACGAGGCTGGGAAGTTTCTGTGTGGAGATTGGGTGCCACCCAGGTGTACCCACAGGAAAGATGTCTCGGGTCATGTGCTTTACTCCATGTAAATCCCACCTCAGAGCACTGTGTCATCACCATGATTCACCCAGGTTAGGACTATTACGCAGCTATTAACAAGAAAGGCTTCGTGCATTCCACCTGTATTGGCGTGTTGGTAGTATACAGCTGTCGCATAATGCGTGCAGAGGGATCCCGTTAGGGTAAAAACAAGCGATCCCCTGGCCACACATATGCACACAAGCATACGTGCATTCGTGTGTTTGTGTGCTTTTGTATGAGGACAGAGAGAGTGGTGGAAGGTCACCTGGAATAGGCAGGGGAGACACTGGGGAGGGACGACTCCTTCTTTGTACATCTTTGTGCTTCCACTGGTTACTGGGACCGCGAGTTGCTGGAGAGGGATTTTAAGGAAAGAATGAAAAGTGAGAAAGGGGAAGTGAGTGCAATGGCTGAGCTCTCTGGCTTAGGGGCTGGAGCCACCGAGGCCTGAATTCTTGTTCTGCTGCGCACTGACGCAGAGACCTAAGGAGGGCGACTGGCCGGCCCAGCCTCTGTCTTCCCAGCCGGGACACGGGGCTGCAGCGTGGGCTCCGGGGAGCCACGAGGCAAGCACCTGGTACCCGGCGGCAGCGCTGGCCGGCACCGCCGGTGGCTCATCCTCTGTCCTCTGCCCCCCCCGTCCCCCATCCAGCTCCCTCTTTTTTTCCTCCTTCGACGACCCTGCCACGTTCATCAGAAAACGAGGAGGATGGGACAAGCAGGATCTGCGGCCAGCAGCCCAGGGGGTCCCAGAGCCGGGGGGACTGGCCTCCCCTCGCCCGGCAGGTCCATGTGTCCGGCTCCTGCCCGGGCCAGGATGACAGATGTCCCTGCAGGAAAGGTCGCTGGCTCCCGCGCGGCTGAGTGCTTGGCGCAGGCGGGCGGGGCGGGGCGCCTTCCGTCGGATGTCTGGCGCGGGGGGCCTGGACCACACCGGCAACCGGACTTGATTTTGGTTGCTAAGGATGGGAAGGCTCAGGTCATAAATAACCGCCGCGCGGGCAGCCAGCCTCGGCCCCGGCGCCCCAGCCCCTCTTCAAGGCCAGCGTGTCCCCCTCCTCTCGGTGCGGGGCGGGGGGCCTGGTGGCAGGCGCGGAAGCCCAGTGGGGAGGCGGAGGGGAGAGGGGAAAGGGGTCTCCAGGCCGGGGTTCAGAGCCAGGTTAGCCAAATAGTGGGTAAATTCAGCAAGGGAAGCAGACAGCTCCCCTCACGGTGAACTTTTCACCCAGCTAACCTGCTCCCCACCCACTCTCAGAGGGCGGCAGCGGCTCCCATGCCATGGCTTTCACCTCTCAGGGGTGCTGTCACCTGCCTCTTCCCCCGGCCACCGCCGCTGCCACCCCAGGTGAAGGGGTGCAGATGGGCCGCTCAGGACAGGGGCGCCAGGAGCCGCTGGGCTCTCCTTTAGCGACCCAGGGCTTTGATGGGACCAGGTGGCCAAGCACCCCCAGCATGCCGCCCTCGCCCAGAGCCCTCCCGCCGAGCAGCTCACACCTCCTGGTCCTGGGCTCCCCCAGCGTCTGCCCTTGGCAGGGACCCAGGGGCCGTTGTGGTTGGGCCGGGGTGGGCTTATGTCAAGTGGGCCCTGGAGATTTGGGGCGACCCCAAGCAGGAGCCTCTAGCCCGGCCCTTCCCTTTGTTTTAGGCCTGAGCCACCGCTTAGAGGACCAGCTCCATCATTCGGGAGCAAGGGAAGGGACCAAGTGGGCTCGAGGGGTTCCCCCAAGCAAGGACCATTGCCCCAGACTCCCTGCCTCAAACAGGCTTGTCCCTCGGTGGCTGGAACCTGCTCTGGGCCAGACCCAGGGGCAGAAACGGCCTCACAGCACCATCAAAGCCACAACGTGTGGGTCTGAGGGAGGCATGTGGGTCGGAACGAGACCGTGGGGAGGGGCCACCCTCCCCAGGAAGGAGGGTCCAGAGAAGAGCTGGGAGAGGTCCCGAGGCCCAGTCACCCGCTGTCTCCCTGGTGCCTGCCCAGCCTGGATCCACGGAGCCATCACGGTGCTCCGAGGCTGCACAGGTGAGCTGGCGGGGGCGGAGGGTAGCCAGACGGGACACAGCGCTGGGGGGGCGGAAGCCACCCGGCCTCCATCACCCTGTCGTGCCAGGGACACTGAATGAATGAGCTGCAGCAGACAGCCCAGCACGGGAGATGAAAGAGAGACAGATGACAGAGGGCGGACAGCCAGAAATGCAGAAGGCAAACCAACCAAGACGAATAAAAGACAGTGGCAGGGGCCACGTAGCAATGCGACAGAGTCACTGGAGTGTGGCCTTTGGAAGGGGTGACATTTGAGCAGAGGTCTAAGTGATAAGGAGGGACAGCTATGTGACGATCAGGGGGCAAAGCGGGAACCTCTCATGCAGGTCCCTCAGGCGGGAAGGATGCTGGAGCTGGACTGGGGAGCAGGGGTGGGGCGGGATGGGGAGGGGCGGAGAGCCGGGCAGGACCGAGGGGCCATGTCAGAGGCCGGAAGTGGGCGGACACACGAGCTACATTTGCCCCTGGCTGTGTTGATAAGACTATCGTCTTGGACAGTCCGGTGTCTGCTCAAGGCAGGGGCCTTATGGGGCCGCCAACCCCTCCTGGGCTGAGAAATGACCATGCCCTGAGTGACGAGCCCCCTGGGAGGTGGGCAGTCTAGGTGCAGCTTTGGCTCTATCACCTGCCGTCCACAAGCTCCAGGCACCCAGCTTCAGACCAGGGCCCTCAGTTGAGGCTTCTGTGAAATGGGAACCCAGTCAGGACCTGACGAGGATTGAGGAAGAATGGAAGAAGGCAGCTGCGTGGGAAGTGAGCATTCCTCTGGAGAGGGGGGAGGGGAGGAACTGAGCTTGAGGCTTGGTAAGACAGCATGAGTGTTTGGCTCCCCTGGTCACTGCCACAAACGCAGCAAATGAAAACCAGAGCGCTTTGTTTAAGGTTCTTCTCTCCCTGGGCTGAAAGGCCCGAGGTCTCTCTAGGAAGTGAGGATTGGACGCCTCTCCTGCCCTCTCACCTCCAACAGTCCGTTCTTCTGATCGTGGACTCCAAGAAGCTGCCTGACCCCTGTGGGACCCAGAAGCCATCTTCCCCATTAAACAAGTGTGTCCAGGCTCAGCCAAATAACGTCACGTACCTGGTCCCCCTGAGTTGGGTTCCTAAGAGAAGGGATACATTGCACAAATGAGCAGCTTCCTGCTTGGCCCCTCTGGGCACACAGGGAGCATTTGGGGATGGACCCTGTGCTCAGCACCCTGTGTCATGGTCCAACAGAGGAGAGGCCCCAGATCAGGGAGACCGAGGACTTGGGTGCAGGGTGGGTGGGATGAGAAGCTGACTCCTGAAGCTGCTGCAGAGGCTGCCCTGCGATCCCACAAGCCAACACGTTCTTTGGTTTCCTAACATGAAAACAGCTCTGTGTTTTTTTATTATAAAAATAATATATACTTGTTATTTTTAGAAAGTAAAATAATACTAAAAAGCACGGTTTTCATCAGAATAGTCGAGGCTACAATGTGGTGACAACCAACCCCTCAAATCTCGGTGGCATAAAAGAGCAAAGGTGTTTTCTCATTCACAGCCTCTGTTTACACGGGCCACCAGGGTGGCTTCGATTGCCCCGGTGCCACGAAGAAGTCACTGCCTCCGGTGTAGCCAGTGGCCCTGCCGGTGGGGCCGAGAGAGAACCTTCTGGAGGGTCTCTCACAGGCACTTGTGTGCTCCAGCCCAGAAGGGCTACTGGGTACCACCACCCACGTGTCATTGGCCAGACCCGGTCACGTGACCTCACCCAGCCTCAGGGGGCCAGGAAGTGCAGTCCTTCCCTGTGCCCAGAAGAGGGAGAGGGATTTGGCAACTCGCACTAATGACTACGCAAGCAAACAGAGAAACAGACCCACCTGGGAGCTCTCCTCCCAGAGCCGGCACTGCCTTGGTAGCTGACTTCTCAGCCACTGTTTTAAACGGGTGCTAGTTGGATGGACCATAACTTATTTAATCGGCCTCTACTGACAGACATTTAGGTCACTTCCACCTTTTCACTATGTTAAGCAAAATGTCATGAGCATCCTTGAGCGTGTCCAATATGTCTCCGTGTGACCATTTCCTGTATTCTAGCCCATTCTATCCTCACACTGACCCCAGGCCGTCATGGTCACAAGACCAGGACAGGCAGGCTCCTAGCACCTCTGGAGCCCAGTCCTGACAAATGTGAACTGTTCTGATGCTGATGGCTGGCTCCTTGTCCTCTGTCATCTCTCTGCCACATCTTGCAGCCCCAGGGCAGACTTTCCCTGACCACCCCATCTGAAGTTGCATTTGTCACAGAGGACGTGCTCCAGTCAAGTGTGTTGAATGAGTGGATGGATGGATGGATGGATGGATGGGGTGGGTGGATGGATGGATGGGGTGGGTGGATGGGTGTGTGGATGGGTGTGTGGGTGGATGAATGGATGGATGGATGGGTGGATGTGTAAATTAGCCCCAAATTAAACATAAGGGATGCTTTCGAGAGAATTCACTACTTTAAAAACGGGTCATTGTGATCATCAGCATTCTGCTCCCCAAGAAGCACGCCTCCTCCTTGATGCTGGGCTCGTCACACAGTGGGATTTCCCCAGGGGAGGGTGACCTTTCTGCTTCCTGTCTTTCCCACAGTTCCTGGGCCAGGGGCTTCCCAGATCAGATAGTCTGTCCATGGCCTTATTGTTTTAAAATATTTATTTGGTATTGTTAAAGGGATGGTGTCATGACAAGAAAGAAAAAAAAAACAAACCCCAAACCCAAACGCCAGCCACCCTCCAAGACCGTGGGACCCATCTCAGAGCAGATGCACTTGTACATGCTTGAAGTATATATGGGGCACATTATTTAGGTCTATTTTCACATAATGTTTTGATAAATGTTTTCTATATTTCCACATCATCTTCAAAATTCTCCCTTTAACCATCATTTGAATGGCTTTATACTATTCCTTTCATGTGGCTTTTCCATATTTTTGATGCGTTCTTTCCCTGGCGGATGTTTTCGGTTGTTTCCAGCTTTTTGCCAGTGACAATTAACATAGCCAAGCGTACTTGATAGCTCTGACTTTTTTGCATCATTCAAACCTTTTCCTTGGGATCAACTCCAATAGGGGGTTAGTGCGACCAGGTCTATGAAGAGTTTTGCGGTTTTTCTGCTGTCAAAAGGATGCTGCCAACTTGCAATGCCATCAGCAGGCTAGTGGGATCTGAATTTCTCTGTACTCTTGCCAACACCGGGTGTGACCTTAAAAACAATTTTTTGCTAACTTGGTAAACATAAAATAGTCCCTCAATGCTGCCTTAATCCATCATTCTTTGATTAGTAGTGAGGATAAACATTTTCCAATGTGGCAGTTCAGAGCATGTGGCTTGATAAGTTAATTAACCCCTGAGCTCCAGATTATCAGATAGAAGCTAGGGATAATAACCTCCTCATGGGGTTACTGTAAAAATTTGTTCCTAATTCAGCTCATAATTTTTTAATTTACATATTCATCAGCACACACCGCACTTTCAGATGACCAAAATCAAAACATGGTTTTACTCCAAGAGCTTACAATCTATTTTCATATTTCCAGGATTTTTCAGATTTGCCCTACATGAGTCTTTTAGGAGGGGTTGAACACACAACATTAATTACATTTTCTGCAGAACCCAGACAATTCAGAAATAAAATTTTATCCCACACCCGTGTGAATATGTAAATCGTTTCCAGACTTTCACACCTGAATGAATGGCTTATACCCTTCAGGCTCCTGTGTGGTTTGAGAGATTTAATTAAGACAGGAATGCAAGAGTTTTCTTGGGACGAACGAAAGGATCATAGCATTTCATAGATAATGTAGAAAACTGTACAAACCTGTCACAGTCGCTAAATTTCCTATTAGTTGCTGTACTCTCGTGGTAAGTAAGATGCAAACCACTTACTGCGGTTCCCGTCACAGGATAAGCACGCGATAATTGCCAACTGCCATTTCATCCTATGTAAACGAGACTTTCATGTTCTTTATTCACATATATTGGACTCTCAATGCCTTTCTTGTTTTTTAATGAGCTCTTTACATATTGTAGCCTTTTTTCCTTGGCCTCCAGTTTCCTGACATTTTACTTTGTTCACAAAATTTAGAATATTGGAAAGTTTGTGGCTTTTGTCATCTGATCCTGCCCTAGAGTTGTCCTAGGTTGCATTAGGGTCACCTCTTCCCTGAACCATCCAAGACCAAGGGGACAGAAATGAGAGTCAGAAGATTTACCAGTTGGAGCAATTTAGCTGATTTTGTCTCAGGTTCAGTCAGTTTTCCCTGATGTCAGGGTTCCCTGGGGACTTGGCTCATTGAAGCATGCAGAATAATTCTTTTGAAATGAAAGGATTCAGAATCTTCTCATTCAGAGAGGCTCTTGCCTCAAACTAGGTCAGGTTTTTGTTGTTGTTTTTCAAATTTTGTAGTAGTGGTTATACTCTAGTTTGCTGAAGCTGTGCAAAGCAGATGCCATAAAATGGGCTGAATTTTTAAAACGGGAATTATTAGCTTACAGTTTCGAGGCTGAGAAAAATGTCCAAATCAAGGCATCATCAGGCGATGCTTTCTCCCTGAAGACTCGCTGCCGGCGATCCTGGACTCCTCCGTGTCATGGCAAGGCACGTGGCGGCATTTGCTGGGTTCTCCCGTCTCTTCTGGGTTTCGTTGCTTTCGGCTTCTTGCTTCTTTGGCTTTCTCTTTGTCTGAATTTCATTCCCTTATAAAGGACTCCAGTAAGAGTATTAAGATCCTACACACCAAAAGATCCTACTTAAAATGGGTCCACACCCACAGGAATGGATTAACTTTAAGGACATGCTTTTCTGGGGTCCATTCAGCTTCAAACCCTCACAGGTTATTGTTATTGTTTTTGCATTTTTTTTCTTTTGCAGAAAATCCATTCATTTATTGGATATCTGAGGAGAGCCTTCTATTGTGTAAGAAGGTTCGGGGGTTAAATGGTGAACAGAACAGACGTGTCCCTACCCAAGTGGAGCTCACGGTTTTCTGGGGGAAGCACACTGGCCAGGGGTATTGAGTCATTAAGGATTTCTTGGGCATCTGCTTAGGCCTGGGGACACCCAGATGAGCAGAGATGGCCCCTGCCCTCATGAGCACACTGTCATTCATCAAATAACTGCACAAATAAATGGGACATGACATTTAATGTTTGTAAACTAGACGAGGGCAGGGCTGATGGAGCTGTGCAAGCTGTAACACAAAGGGATGTGACTCATTGTGACCAGGGCTCAGCAGGGAGGGCTGTCAGTCAGGGAAGGCTTCC
This sequence comes from Cabassous unicinctus, assembly GCA_029593785.1. Lineage (NCBI taxonomy): Eukaryota > Metazoa > Chordata > Mammalia > Cingulata > Chlamyphoridae > Cabassous > Cabassous unicinctus. The sequence continues at coordinate 8,090 of JAQZBX010040733.1, read as the reverse complement.
CTGAGGAGGTGACATTGGACATGAGCAATGAAGGCTGAACTGGAGTTATCCTGGCCAAGGAGGAAAAGACCTTTCTGGGACAAAGGAAACCACAGATGCTCGGGATGGGAAGGAACAGCCTTCAGCCCCTGTTCAGGGCTGGGCCCGGGTCGGGCTCTAGGGCCCTGTCCCTCCTTCTCTGTGGGGCAGGAGTCTGGGGAGCCTCCTTCCTGGTTCATCCCCTCAGGCCCCACACTCATCTTTTGTCTGAGCGGGGGTTGAAGGGGTGTCGGGGGAGCTGAAGGGGCAGACATCCTTTTGGTCCTCCTCATTCGTGGGAAACCCTGGAAAGCGAGGGACGAGGGAGGGCCGTGCTCCCTTCCCTGACCCCGCTGGGCTTGGCCCCCCGCCCTCCCGGGGTTCACTGGGAGGTGAAATCTCCTCCAAGTGGGGGCTGGTCAGAAGGCCCGGGAAGGCCCCTGCCTTCCCTTCCAGGGCTCGCTGGGATCTGAAGTGCTCTTTGCCAGCCTGTCTTCTCCCCGTCCCAGCTCTGAAGGCCGAGCAGCGGGGGCTGCCTGGGACCACCCTGTCCCTGGCCTGGGGACCCCGAGGCTGAGGCCAATCTCCACTGCCCTGGCTGGGGGCCTGCACTTCTCTCTGTGGCCCCTGCTTCCCGGAGGTGCAGGGACCAGCTCTGAGCTCAAGTTCACTCGGTGGCATGAGGAGGACAGTGAGAATGACAGCCACCGTGAGCGCTTCACAGTTTGCAAAGCGCCTTCTGTAGACAAGGCGTCTGTTTGCTCTGCGAATGTCCGTGGGCCTGTGGTGGCTGTCGACCCCCTCCTTGTAGGCAAATTCCAGGCTGTAACTCCAGGCCTTGGGAACATCTGCAAGGATGGAGTCAGACAAGCCTGGGTCAGAATCCTTGTTCCGTCTGTGCTCTGTGTGACACTGGACGGCGTGACCTCTCTGAACCTCAGTTTCTTCCTGTGTAAAAATGGGGTTCACCCCTACCCTGCAAGGCTGTGGTGTCGATGGCATGGTGCCTGGTGATCAGCAGGGGGGCCTTTGTCATCATGGACTGCTATCAGTGATGCAACAGGCCTAGGTGCTGGAGAGACAGTCAGTGCCAACCGGGTAAACTGAGGCCTCGCCTGTAGGAGCCTACATTCTAGTAGAGGCAGCCCTGCCTGCAGGTCTCACTTCATCCTCTCAATATCCCACGATGGAGATGAAAGTATGATTAGCCCTGACAGACGAGGCGGTAAGGCTCAGAGAGGCTGGCAAACTCACTCAAGGTTGCACAGCAATAAGGCCTTGTTAGAGCCCCCAAAGGTTGCTGGCGCCAGACCCCACCATGGCACAGACAGCCTGGGTAGCTGAGAACTGGGTCAGACCTAGACCCCAAGGCTGGGGGCCGGAGGGGAAAAGGTTTTCGGCACCAGCTCTGCTGACAAGCCCAGAATTCCCCTCCCTCCCTGCGCGGCGTCCCCATGACCCCAGGATGGTTTCTTGGGCATCCTGGGCTCCGGTCCCCAGGCCTGTCTTTGGAACTTGGCGTTGGAGTTGGGGGCGGGCCCCCCGGGGCTGCTCGTCCCCCTCCCCAGCGCCGGGCTGGCCAGGCCAGGCTCCTTTGTTGCAGGCTGACAGGACGAGGCCGCCACCACACACTTCAGCTGCCAGCTAGCCGCGGTCACTCAATCCATCACCGAGGGCGGGGGCTCCTGGCCCGGCGCTCCGCCTGCAGTGTTGTTTTAGTCTGACTCGGGCTGTGAGATAAACGGGGCATGAACTGGCCCCCTGGCAGGGGGTCAGCCCCTTTTGCCCTCATTAAAGTGCCAATCAAGAAGAGGAATGGAGCCGAGCAGGAGCAAGCGGGGCCGCTGCAGCTGAGGGCGCAGGGCCCAGCCTCCCCCCGCGGCCGGCGCCTCTGGCTCGGGCCCCTGGCTATCCACTGCTACCTAACGAATCAGCCCACAGCCAGGCGGCCTAAAACACCCCCGTTTCTTCACTTTCTTGAATCTGAGGGTTGATTCAAGAGAGAGAAGAAACCCATGATGCTGCCTGGAGCTGCAGTAGTTGGGGGCTCTACTGGGCGGGGGAGGGTCATGATGGCTCGCCACGCATCTGCGGCCTTGGTGGGGACACTGGGTGGGCTCACCTGGTTCGCTGGGATGTTTCTCTGTCTCCTCATAGTCCTGAGGCATCTCCCTGTCTGTGTGCCCTCTCCTCGTGGCCTCTCCTCGTGGTCCCTCACGTGGCCTCTCTGCATGGTTTCTCCACGTGGTCTCTCATGTGGCTTTTTCACATGGCCACTCCACCTGGTCTCTTCCACAGGGATCCAGGCTACTTATCTGGTGACTTAGGGCTCCCCAGAGCAAAAGGGGAAGATGCCAGGCCTGTCCCGAGCCGTGGGCCACCCAGATTGCACCAGGAGTGGCTGCTGGGAGGCCTGGTGGGTCCCTCGGGGCCATCTTTGGGGACTGGCACAGCACAGAGTGATCCCAAGTGTGTATTTCCCTCTGGGGACGCTTTGCTCAGGAAAGGGATGAAACCTGTCCTCTTTACTCCAGGGTTCTCTGCCTCAAGGGCAAGTGGGTCAGAAGCCTCTTGGAGCAGGGGGAGGGAGAGGAGGGCTGTAAGTCTTCCCACCCATCTGCATACCTTCCATAGTTCATCTGTCCTCTAGAAGAATTCCTCAAGGCCTACTGCAAGGCATTGAAAATGAGTAACAACATGATTATATATTCATTCCAATATTAAATAATAATTATTATCATTTATTGAGAATTTACCATATACTAAGCACTGCCCAAGGCAATGCTATCTTCTTTAATTCTCCCAACAGTCCTGTAAAGAAGATACTATTGTTAACCCTGTTTTACAGACGTATTAAGTTAGATGGGCCAAAGTTCTGCAACAAATAGACTCCCAAATGCTTATTGACTCAAACACAATAGAGGTTTATTTCTCACTCACTTAACAATCCAAGATGAGAATCCCTGGTCAACAGGTGGCCCTCCTCCATCCTTGTGTGGCTCTACGGTGAAAAGATAAACTGGCTGCTGTGTGAACAATGGACCATGGCATGTGGGAGTGGATATTCCCACCCCCTTCTCTACTCTGCCCTCTGCCCTGGAATGTTGGTCCTTATGGACTGTATCAGTGGATTCCCCAGCCCTCTGGCTTCCAGTGAGATCCAGCCAATGGGAAACGTTGTCATGAGACCACAGAGCAGGAGGAGAGAAAGGTGAGGGTGTGTATTTCCCCAGCTCCCTCTCTGCTGTGCTGAGGTTTGGCAGTAGCTGAGTTTTCTGCCGATGGCCACAGTTCCTATCAGGCGTGCCTTTCCAGCAGCTACAGCTGTAACTCTCACCTACCCTAGGGGTGGTAATGGGATGCTTCACCCTCTCTAGCTGGTATCCATGACCCCACCCACAAATGGTAATCAGCACTTTCGTTAAGTTCTCTGCAATTGCACCCTTGGAGTGTGCACTCGTTTCCTGCTGCGGTCCTGGCTGATACAGCGTCAAGGGGGGATGCAAACAAACTACTTAGGAGAGAGAGATGATGTTGGATAGACTTCTAAGTTTGAGCTTGCACCATTTTCTTGACGGATTAGATGTGGGATTTGCGAAAAAGAGAAGATTTAAGGATGACGCCAACATTTCTGGCCTGAGCAACTAGAAGAATTGAATTATTTGTTAAGATGAGTAAGGCTGAAAAAGCAAAATAAAAAAAAATAATAAAAAAAGAAATAAGATGAGTAAGGCTGAAGAGTGGTAGGTTTGTGAAGGAAAAAAATGAGGAGTTCAGTTTTGGATACGCTATGTTTGGGATGCTTTTTTGACTTCTATGTGGAGATGTTGTGAAGACAGTTAGAGCTCCAATTCTGGATTTTGGGGCAGAGATCCATTGGAGAAAAAAAAGGTGAGCTCTGAGGCACTCCAACATTTGGAGACCATGAGGATGAGGAGGAACCAGTGATGAAGACCAAAGAGGAGCTGTCAGTGAAGTAGGAGAAAACCAAGAAACAATGGTCTCCTGGAAGTTAAGTGAAAAAAATATTTCAAGAAGGAGAGAGTTATCAAATGCTGCTGATCATTCAGGTTAAATGAGACCTTATAATGAAGATTGGATTTGGCAAAGTCGAGGTCATTGATGACCTTGAAAAGTGTGGAGTAGTGAGGATAAAAGCTTAACTGGAAAGGGCTCAGAGAAGAGGAGACATTTCTGCTTCCATCCATGACAGAGAAGATGCTATCAGACTTATCTGCTTGTCACGAGTAACTATAAAATTGTACAAAAGATGCGAAACCACCATTAACAGGCATTGGACCACAGATGTTGCAAGGCTACAGGCCTTCAGAGAAGGGATGCTCACAGGATGAGCTCCACATTTACCATGGCTTTCTAATTGGGGATACTTTTCATACAGTGGCACAAAGAAAAGAATCCCAACCTGAGACCTGAAGTCTCACTGGGTGGAGGAAAAGAGAGTTCAGACTTCAGGGTTGCTAAGACAGCCAGAATTTTGGGGCAGGTTACCAAAAAGAAACAGTGACAGGGAAATGGATGTGGCTCAAGTGGTTGGGTTCCCGTCTCCAATATAGGAGGTCCAGGGTTCGATTCTCGGGGCCTCATGGTGAAAAGGCAAGCTGGCCCACACGGAAAACTGGCTCAAATAGAGAGCTGGCCCATGGGGAGTGCTGGCCCATGCGAAGAGCTGGCTCAGCAAGATGACACAACAAAATGAGACACAGAGGAAAGACACTAAGAGACGCAGCAGACCAGGGAGCTGAGGTGGCACAAGAGATTGAGTGCCACTCTCCCACTCTGGAAGGTTCCAGGATCGGTTCCTGGTGCCACCTAAAGAGAAGACAAGCAGACACAGAAGAACACAGAGAGCAGACAGCGAGCGCAAAATCATCGGGGTGGGGGGGCGGATAAATAAATAAATCAATCTTTTAAAAAAAAAAAAAAAAGGATGACAGAAAAAAGCAGCAGAATTGGAGCTCCAAAACTTTGCATAGGGATTCTCCTTGGACCCTTAGCTTAATCCTAAAGTGTGCCCAGGGCAAGATTCCAGAAGACCCAGCAGAAAACCTGCCTGGGGAGGGAGAGCTAAACAGAGACTTCGGAAGCCTCACGGTGCTGGAGAAACAGTGAGGTTCTGTCTCAGCCAGAGGAGAGAGACTGCAGTTAACACTTTGAGAAATCAGTTGAAAATGAAGAAAGGCTACCCTTTAAAAGCAAGGGCCACACCCTAGGAGTGAGGGATTAACCCCAAGGCTGTGGGTAAAACTGAAATAGACCAGAACTAACAGAGTATAAAATCAATCCTCAACAAGGTCAAGATAAGCAGTTACTTAACTTCTTGCTAGAAAAAAAAAAAGAAATTGACACTATTCAGGGGATTATATCATAATCCAGACTCTCTACTATATACATTCAAAATGTCTAGCATAGGGGAGCAGATGTGGCTCAAGCCGTTAGGCACCCACCTCTCATGTGGGAGGTCAGGTTCAGTTCCTGGTGCCTCCTAAAGAAAACAAGCAACTGCTGCAGACACTGCAGCCAGCAGACGCCGCAGCCAGCAGACACCGCAGCCAGCAGACGCCACAGCCAGCAGATGCTGCTGCCAGTGCAGAGTGGAGGTGGCTCAGGCGGCTGGGCACTTGCCTTCCACGTGGGAGGTCCCAGTGCCTCCTAAAGAAGATGAACAGGCACAGTGAGGAGACAATGAGCAAACAGATGAGGGAGCCATCTTGATGGGGGAAGGGGGGATAGTAAATGAATAAATAAATCTATAAAAATGTCTGGCACACAATAAAAAATTATTAGACATGAAAAGAAGCAGGAGGTGTGACCCACTGTCAAGAGGAAAAAGCAATCAATAATAGCAGACAAATGTAATTGGCAGACAAAGACTTTAAAATATATAAATGTATTAAAAGATTTAGTGGAAAAGGTGGACAAAACATATCAACATATGGGGAAATTCTGCATAGAAACAAATAAATTTTAGAACTGAAAAATACAATATCTGATATGAAAATTTATTTGGAGGTGCTTAATAGCAGACGGGGCATAGTAGGAAAAAGGATCTTTGAAACCAAAGACAAGCCAAAAGAAATCATAGAAGCTGAAATGCACAGAGAAAAAAATATATAATGATAAAAAGATAGAACAGAGCATCCAAGACTATGGAACAATACTAAATGGCTGCATATTCATGTATGTAGTATTCCAGAGGAAAAGGAGAGAAAGAATGGGACAGAGAAAATATTTGAAGAGATAACGGCCAAATATTTCCAAAATGGATGAAAAAATATCAACTCATAGATTCAAGAATCCAAGTAAACCCCAAACAGGACAAATATGAAAATATCATATCTAGACCATCAGGGTCAAGCTGCTGAAAACCAAAGAGAAAGAGAAAATACTTTAAAAATCATCCAGAAGAGGAAAAGGACATATCACATTCAAGAGAACAACAATAAGAATTATAGCTCACTTTTCACTAGAAGCACTAGAAGCCCAAAATAATAGAATGACATTTCAAGATATTGAAAGAAAAAACTTCCAATCTAGAATTCTATATTCAGTGAAAATACCCTTTTAAATGAATGTAAAATAAAGATATTATCAGGAAAACAAAAACTCTGAAAATTTGTTGCCAGCAGAACTTTACTATATGAAACCCTAAAGGAATTTCTTCAGGCTAAAGAAAAATGGTCCCAGATGGACTCCTAGATCTGTAGTAAGGAATAAAGAACATCAGAAATGGTAAATATGTGGGTATTTACAAAAGTTTATTTTAAAAACTATTGCCTATTTAAAGCAAAAATAATGACAATATATGGTGGTACTTTTAACAAAGGTAGAAACAAAATATATGATGTGATGGTTAAGCTAATCTGTCAACTCGGATAGGTAATGGTGCCCAGTTGTTTGGTCACGCAAGCACTGGGCTAATTGTAATACAAGGGCATTTCATGGATTTTAATCATCAGTGAGTTGACTGAATGTATTGCTGATCACATCTACAATCAACTGAGAAGATTGCAGTGAGTGACGTCTCATCCAATCAGCTGAAGGCCTTAAAAGGAGAAGTGATTTCAGCATTCAGAGAGAGAATTCCTTTCTCTACTTCAGACAGCCAGCATCTTCTGGGGAACTTATCAAGTACGTTCATTGGAGTCCCTGGCTTACAGTCTGCCCTATGGAATTTGGACTTGTGCATCCCCATGGTCGCATGAGACAATTTTATAAAATCTCATAACATTTACAGATATCTCCTGTTGGTTCTGCTTACCTAGAGAATGCTGACTAATACATATGGCAACAATAGCATGAAGAGAAGGAAAAATATAAATGAAATTGCTTAAAATTCTTGCATAGTACATGGAGAGATATAATATTGATTTTCAAGATAGACTGTGATAAGTCTAGGATGATCTCTAGAGCAACACTAAAAAAATTGTGAGGAATTTTTAAAACAAAGAGGGGTGGGAAACAGATGTGGCTCAAGCAATTGGGCTCCCATCTACCATATAGGAGGTCTAGGGTTCAATTCCCGGGGCCTCCTGGTGAAAGGTAAGCTGGCCTGCACAGCAAGCTGGCCTCTGCGGAGTGCTGGCCCACGTGGAGTGCTGGCTCATGTGGAGAGCTGGCGCAGCAAGATGACACAACAAAAAAGAGACACAGGAGAGACAATAAGAGACACAGCAGACCAGGGAGCTGAGGTGGCACAAGAGATTGAGCATCTTTCTCCCACTCCGAAAGGTCCCAGGATTGGTTCCTGGTGCCACCTAAAAGAGAAGACAAGACAAGCAGACACAGAAGAACACACAGGGAGAAGCCAGCGAGCACAAAAACAACAAGGGGTGGGGGAATAAATAAATAAATCTTTAAAAAAAAAAAAGAGAGAGGGAATGGATGTGGCTCAAGCAGTTGAGCGCCCATCTCCCACATGGGAGGTCCCAGGTTCAGTTCCCGGTGACTCCTAAAGAAAACAAGCAGACAATGAGCAGACAATGAGAAAAAACAAAATGAGCAGTCAATAAGCAAAAACAATGAGCAAACAACAAGTAAACAGACAAGGGAGC
>JAQZBX010040732.1:0-22614 GCA_029593785.1 Cabassous unicinctus | reverse complement strand
TATCAATCCCTAGCACCTCCTGAAAAAAAAAAAAAAATTAGAGGCATATAACTGTGGATTTGAAATGGTGAAAAATGAATAAGTGAAATTCAGAACAGATCATCTAAACTTGGAAAGATAGGAGAAGACACAGAAGAAAGAATGGGAAAAAATGAACAGCTTAACAGGGAATTGAATGAAAGCACGAAATGCACAAACATATGTGTTATAGGTGTACCAGAAGGAGAAGAGAATGGAAAAGAGGTAGAGAAAATATTTGAGGAAATAATGACTGAAAAATTTCCAATCCTTATGAACGACATGAATATCAATATTCAAGAAGGACAACACACTTATAAACAATCAATCTGAATAGACCTGCACTGAGACATCTACTATTCAGAATGTCAAATGTGAAAATTAAAGAAAGGATTCAGAGAGGAGCAAGAGAAGAGCAATGTATCACTTACAAAGGAGCCTCAAAAAGGCTAAGTGCTCCTCTCTCATCAGAAACCATGGAGGCAGGAAGGAAGTGGTACAATATATTTAGGGTACTGAAAGAGAAAAACTGCCAGCCAAGAATTATTTATCCAGCAAAACTATCCTTTGGAAATGAAGGCAAGTTTAAAGTCTTCACAGACAAAAATTGACAGTTTGTTCCCAAGAGACTGGATCTACAAGAGATATTAAAGGGTGTGTCATAGCCTGAAAGGAAAAGACAAGGGCAATGTGTAGAAATGCACATTATAAGCAAAAGAAGTAAAAGAATTTAAAAAACAGACATTTTTGAGATATGACAACAGAAAACCAAGGGATAAAATGGATGAAGAAAGTAAAGCCTTTATGGTAGTAAGACTGAATGTCAGATATTTATAGAGCATTATACCCCAAAATAGTAGGATATACATTCTTCTCAAGTGCTCATGGATCTTTCTCCAGGATAAACCGTATGTTGGGACATAAGTCAGATCTCAATAAATTTAAAAACACTGAAATTATACAAAGCACTGTCTCTGATCATAAACTAACAAAGTTGTAAATTAATAACAGGAGGAAAAAGTGAAAATTCACAAATATAAGGAGATTGAACAATACACTCTTAAATAATCAGTGGTTTAAAGAAACAAATTGCAGGAGAAATCAATAAGTATCTCAAGATGAATGGAAACAAGAAACACAACATATCGAAGTTATGGGATACAGCAAGGATGGTGCTAAGAGGGAAATTTATAGCCCTCAATGCTTACATTAAAAAGAAGAAAATGCTAAAATCAAAGAACTTCCCACCTGGAGGAACTAGAAAAAGAACAGCAAACACTCCCAAAGCAAGCAGAAAGAAGAAATAATAAATATTAGAGGAGAAATAAATGAAATGGAGAATAAAAAGCTATAAAGAGAATCAAGAGAACTAAAAGTTGGGTCTTTGAGAACAAAATTGATAAACTCTTGGCTAGATTAACAAAGAAAAAAAAGGAAAATATGCGAATAAATAGAATCAGAAATGAGAAGGGGAACATTACCACTGACCCAGCAGAAATAAAAGTGATCATAAGAGGATGCAATGAGCAACTATATGCCAACAAACTAGAAAATGATGATGAAATGGACAAATTCCTGGAAACACATGAAGAACCCACAATGACCCTAGAAGAAATAATGTCAACAAACCAATCACTAGTAATCATCATCAAAAATCTCCGCAAAATGAAAAGTCCAGGATCAGATGGCTTCACAGGTGAATGCTACCAATCATTTAAAGATGGTTTAATACCAATCTGCTCAAACTATTCCAAAAAAATTGAACAGGAAGGATTGCTACCAAACTCATTCTATGAAGCCAACATCACCCTAATACCAAAGCCATATAAAGATATTATGAAAAAAGAAAATTACAGGCACATTTCTATAATAAATATACATGCAAAAAAATTCTCAACAAAATACTTGCTAACCAAACTAAAAAACACATTAAAAATCTATGTAGCATTATTAATAAGGTTAATTGTAAAAGTATAGAAATGAATAGAGTTGAGAGTAACACATTATAATGAGTATAACTAAAATTGCTGATTCATAAATGTTTTTGTGGCTGAAGATGATTGTCTGTGGACATAAATGTCAATTGAAAGGAAACTAGAGAATATTCTAGGCAATGAATCACATAGTGATTTCAGTGGAGGCTGAAGATTGTGGTTGATAATATGAATATAAGAATGTTCTTCTTTAACAAAGTACTAAGAATATGGTGATACATGGGAAAATTACAACTAATTTAAGTTATGGATGATAGCAGCAATACTGTAATATTTTGCAGCAATGTTAAGAAGACATTATTTCAATATTAAGGGACAATGATAGGAGGATATAAGGGGATATGGGATATGGGATTTTTCCTTTTGGAGTAATGAAAAATTCTAAAATTGACAGGTAATGACAATGCAACTCTGTGATGAAATGAGAGCCACTTAGTGTCACTTTGAATGGAATATACAGAGCATGGGACTGTATAACACAGGGAATCTGGTACTGGGATGCAAAGTACCAGAAATCTGTTGGCTTTTATAATGGGTATTTATTTGCTTAAACATATTGAGAGTGCTGATGAAAATAGGTAAGGTTTGCCTTTAAGGAATAATATCTAAACCCTAAATAATATCGGGTAATACCAGGAGCTACATTGTAAGTCAGAGAACTCTGCCTGGAAGCTGTCAGGATAAATAGCAGACCCTGGTTACTCAAGCCACAGCCAAGAGCCTCTAGACTCTTGATAACCATAAAAGTGGAAACTAGATACTAGAGCATTTTAAGCACTATCACAGGAGGAACAATACCTAAAACTTCTCCGTGATTTTATTTGCCAGAAGGAACATCAAAAATATTAATGTGTTTCTGTACTTGTGTACTTGCATGTCTCGCACTCACACCCAAGCTGAACTCAAGTACCAAGCCTGTGCACTGGCCTGCAGGCAATCATTTGGAATTGTGCTGTTGAGTGCTCATTAAGATGTCTAATAAAAGGAATTACAGTTGTGAGGAGAGAGGTTATTCTGACTCTTGAACCAAATGTACACTCTCATTACCCAAACTGTGGTGTGATACGGAGGGATCATGGGGGACAAATGATGCTTGAACTTCCTTCCCCCAGCAGGGTTGTCTAGAGCTTGTGCCAGCCACCTGCAAATCCCACTTTCTTCAGTTTACATGTATAATACTAGTAGAACCAAACACCTAAACTATGGAATATGGAAAATAAAACATACACGAAGCAAAAAAACCTTAAATTATTTGGCATTCAAGGGGCAAATTAAATTTTGGCAGCTCATATGGAACTGCTTAGAGAATGGACTTGGCTTTAAGCATTTTCATTTTATTTTATTTTATTATTTTGTGTGTGTGGTCCTGAAGAGATTTAATACACAGGTTGTGGAATGGCTATTGACAGAAATATGTTTATTTAGGTTACCTTAAAGTTCTGAGGATATCATGACTAGTTTTAACTTGTTCTGTATCCTAAGCACATTATTACGCATTTTATATAAAAGATATAACATTTATTTCACATCATTTTAATTTAATTATTTTATTATATGAATCAGAAAATTTTGAAAGAAACGGGTTTAGTTGCAATAAGAAAAACATATTTAGTATCAGATCGATCCCAAAACAACTGAGAGAGGAGGGAACCAATGAGCCTGGCCCAGCCGCAGAGGCCCACATGGCAGAGTCCAGACAGAGATTAGACTGGAAGTCAGGTACCGGCACATAATGTAAAGCCAGACCATTCTCTTAAGGAAATTCTGAACTTTATATGTGAATTTCCCCAATATGTTTCCCAAATTTTGAGTGGTTTTAAAGTGCTATTGTTCGGTGGTAGGGCTTTTGAATCTTAGCTGTTTGCCTAAACTTGCCTGAATATGCACGTCACAGAATGAAGCCATAATAGTTTCCATATCCTTAATTATGATAAAGTTACCGTTTCTGGGAAAGTGAAAGTATATAATGTTTGTACTTAATTAAATGTTATTAAATGTGACTCCTAAGACTCCATTATTCTCTCGACTAGAACCAAAGATTGCATTTTACAGACTTTCAAAAAAAAAAAAAAAAGACAAACCTTACCTATTTTCACTTTTCCTCAGTTTACTTTTTCCAAATTTTACAAGTTGGTTGATTCACCGTATCTACCAGTGTCCAGCTCTATGAAGTTCCTCTTCCACATACATACACACACAGCTAACCACCTAAAATACAACATTACCAACATGCTCCTCCATCACATAATACCACTATCCCTAACGCCAACCCAAATGTGCTCACAATTACCAAAGGGAAACACCAAAAACCCTTTAGGATACTGAATCCATGCCGATGATCCCAATTCCTTTCTGGCTCAATCACAGTCCTAACCTGATGGCCTGAACCCTATGAAATAAACTACAAGCAAAAGCCATACTCATCACCTCATATCCCATGAAATAGAGGAAATGGAGATGTGAAGGAGAATCAGGTAGAATACATGGTGGCTTACTATAACCCTCAAATTTTTTGCAACTGGTCATGAAGCTGGTGTTTATAAATATAAGTTTCTTCTTTCATTAACCATTTCATATTATCTTTACTATCAACCAGAACACCAGGTTTCCGGTGTTCTTTCCCAGATTTGGTGAACAGAACTTTATTCTTGGAAATGTCTGATCACAGTAAGAGAAGATACCTTCGGAGTCTCATTGGGTTTTAGATAGAACATGTCCTCATTTTTTAGCACCAAAGCTAATTTCCTCTTGATATAGAGGCTAAATAATGCCAGAGGCATGAGAAGTGCATATTGGAAAGGTAGAGTTAACCATTGTTACATTTCCCGGTAGAGGAATTTCTTTTGAGGTTTTAAGACCTCTGAACCCAAAAGCAAAGGTTTTGCAACTGTGTCATAGGGAGAAGTACCCCTCCCCTTCTTCCCCTTTTTTTGTTGATGCACATGTAATGGTAGTGAAGGAACAACAGCTTGTTTTCCTTTTAGCTTCAAAGCAAATACCAAATCCTCTAGGATGGCTTCTGCTGTCCCCAGCTGACTATAGCTGATTATATAGGAGTCTCCCATGGGCCATTCCATATTTTTTAGGTCAGTTGCTTCCAGACGATGGGATAAGTGGAAAGACCAGCAAAGCTCAATCATGTTCGCATAAAGCCTTGCCATTTTTATCTTAAAATGAATTCTTTGGTAAAAAAGTCCTGCTTTGTGGGATTCAGAGACACCAATTATGGTATTCAATAAGTTCTTGGATGGTGTTGCTAGTGGAAGCCTGGCAGTCAGAGCAAATCAGATGTAGAATTAATGTTCATTCCAAAGAAGACAAGTTGTTCTCGCCTACATTGTGAAGGTGTCAGATATCACTGAACTGAGACCGGTGCCTGCTGCTATAATGAGGACTGAGCATTGGCTGCTGCTAATGGCAGATTGGATATTTAGCTGTGCTTGTGACCACCATTACTTTACCTGAATCCACTGTCCTCATCTACTGGGCCAGCTGTGGTGTACACGAGCAAAATAGACTGCCTGGGGTCCTGCCTCTTGATAACCAGAAAACTATGACTGGACAGCAGTCCATCTGCTCACAGTGCTATACAAAGCCCAAGATCTTCTATGACCATGCTTGCCAGTAGAAGCAGCAAAAGCCAGACTTCTAAATCTTACACAAGTGCATCAGATAGGTGAAATGTAACTTATCTTCATAATTCTTTCTGCAAGGGCATCTGTGAAATATTTTTACCTTTCCCAGCTCTGAAATAAAGGAAGACACATTCAATGGTGGATTGGAATGGATGCTAAGTAGTACCAATTTATATACTATATAACATCTCAAAAAGAATTATCTTCTATTCACGCTTTCTCAGCAAAGTCCTGGGAGGTATGCATTTTTAGCATAAGAAGTAAAAATAGAATGAAGTATTCATGGAGTCACCAACAAGAAAGCTAACATAATAAAGATAAAGGAATCCCCATGATGATGTCGAAGGGGGATCCCATGGATAGATGAAGGAGATGTGTCTTTGGAGTGGATGTCAGGGAGCTAAGTCTTCATCTTTTATTTTAGTGAGTCCATAATATCTTGACAATTCAAAGAGTTTACTGAAAATACGGAAGGAAAAATTTTAAAGTAGCTAAAAGATTAGAAAATTAAAGTTTTGGGAAGGAAAAAGCACAGAGGAAAGAGATGAGCTAGGGACTGCTGGTGGAAGAGGAGGAAGTGGTCTAGTTGGAAAGAGGACTTCTGACTTCGACCCGCAGCAAGATGGTCACGCAATCTGTGGAGCCTGGCCCAAAATGAAGTGTCCTTCTTGTGAGGACCCCTCTGTGACTACAGTCGTTTACCCACGAAACGGACCCTGATCTGTAATTTGAGCTATCTTTCATGTTTTCTTCTGGATTTGTCACCCAGCCAGCTGTACATTTAAGTTTCAAACATTTAAGTTTCGAAACTCAGAAGATAAGAACTGAGGAGAGTTATATATTTTAGTGAAATTGACATAAAGACAGGAATTGAAGTTACGGGAATGAAATGGGAGTGAATACTTTCTCCTTGGAAAGTGTTTGGCTCAATAAGAAAATAAAAAGTTTCTAAAGATGAATTCTGAAGGCAATGGGCAATAAAAAGCCAGTGAGGGGAGGGAGTGAGATTTAAAATGGAAACTTCAAAGGATATCGTGAGGCCATAAAGCAAGCTCTCAGGAGCAGGTCAAGGAAGCAAAACAATGAGATTTTCACAGAGAAGTAGTCAAAAAGCCTGATACCGTTTTGGGGTGAATTAAGAAAAAGATTGAATATTGCTTTATAGTTCTCATCAATTAAGTGTGGAGTAGAATGGGTGGTGGAAAGAAGTCAGATAAATTAACAAGTAAATGAGAGGGGAGGAAATGGTGAACCATGTGTAGGAACATTTGATTAGGAAAAAGTGGAGGTGGAGATGTGCTTTGGTGAAATATGAGGAGTGAGAGAAGCTTGTTTTAAAACACAATCCACGTATACACATTTAAATGTTAAAGGGAAGTAAGGGGTTAAGGACTCAAATTATTTTCCTCTCTTTCTCTTGCCCAAAAATCCAATCAGCCAATCATATCAATGGCCTCTTTCAAATGTTCTTACCTTTTTCCATTTCCACTGCCTTTACCCTAAGCCAAAGCACATTTTTTCTCACCTGTACCACTACAATATAACTGAACTGGGTCTTTTTAAAATTTCAGTTTTAATCCATTAGTGAGTGCTAAAATCTACTTAGCAAATCATAACTGGTACTAAAATTATATAATAGAAAACACGTCTCAATTCTTTGAACATAGTAGAGATAAGTGTTTATATTTTTTCTTTGATTTGGGTATGTGTCGGCTCGCACTATGTGTTGATGTATAATGCACTTCTTATTGTGGATTTCCATTACAAATACTTTAAAATTCAGAATAATGGATACCACTTTCAAAAGGAAGAGATACTTGTTACATAGCTGTATTTTAGAACACTTTTTACATTTTACTGTGTATGTGTAATCCCTCATTAAAAAGGGAAAAAGAAAGCTCATTTCCTACACCTCTTTCAGCTTTCAGTCTTGCCTCATTACAATCTATTCTCTAAACACGTGATCAGATATGCACATGATCATGTCATCCCCTGTTTAAAACTTTCAACATTTCATATTTCTTTTAAGGCAAATAGTGGAATCTTTAGCAGCATGCCAGTCTAGGGCAGCCTGGCACCTACTTGCCTCTCCTGCGTCATCTCTTGCCACTGCACACTCTGTCCCTATGCAGCACCCCGAGGTCTCTGTACAGAGCACCCCACCACCACCACTCATTAATCCTAACGGTGTTTGTTCTTTATTAGAGGAGTTGCAGGTTTACAGAACAATCATTCATGAAATGCAGTCTTCCTATATATCACCCTGCTTTTAACAACCTGCTTTGGTGGGGAACATTTGTTACAACGGATGGAAGCACATGTTTATAATTGTACTATTAACTATAGCCCATGGTTTAACTTAGGGCTCACTGTGTAGTGTACTTTCAAGGATTTTTTTTAAAAATCTTCATTCTGTTACCATATATACTATCTAGCATTTCCCTTTTTAATCACATTCAGATATATATTTTAGTGCTGTTAATTGTATTCACAGTGTTGTGCTACCATCAACACCATCCATTACCAAAACATTTCCATCATTCTTGTACATTTTAAACCTTAACTTCCCATTCCCTATCCCTACCCCAACACCAACATTTTAATATACCCTAAGGTCTCGGATTAAACATCACTTGCTCTAGGAAGCCTTCCTTAGTCCCCAAAACGCTTCTTCATAATATCTAGTGTAAAGGAATTGGCCAGACTATTTTCTACTCATCCTTCTCTTTCTGGCCACTCTTCCAATGGCTAAATCCAATTTATCCTTCAAGTTCACACATAGAGCTACTTGTTGGTAAGCGTTCTCTGACTGCCAAACTCTATTTTAGTGTAACTCCTATATATTCCCATACAATTGTGCATTTCTCCTAATATGATACTCACTACTGTATATAATCACTTCAGGCACATTGTAATTTAATAAATACTTGTTGAAGGAATGAATGAATGAAGCAAGCCAGAATTGCTGGTATATACTATGGGCAATTTTACTCACCTATTTCCAATTTATTTGTTCTTCTTTTGCAAGATGATTTGGCTATTTAGGGCTCCTTAACCTTCCGTGTAAAATTTTTAACTTATTATTTTAAATTATTTCAAACTTACAGGAAAAGTGCAAAGATAATACAAACCCTAGACAGAAAATTCCAAACTAGTACCTCCCCCCAGATACCCAGATGCACCAATTTAAAATTTTGCTAACTTTGCTATATTATTCTATCATCTGTCTATCTATCTATCTCAGCTATTTTCTGAACAGCAGGTTGCACACAGCATAACACTTGAATGCATAATACTTCCATGTACATTTCCTAAGAACAAGGATATTCACTGACATAATCATCTTAAGTGTAGTTATCAAGTTCAAGACAGTTAACGTTGATGTAATCTTATATTCTATATTCCAATATTTCATGCCCCAATAATGTCCTTTTAAGCCTTTTCTCCTCCATTATTAGATTCCAGCCAGTATCATAGATTGCATTTAATTGTCATTATCTCTTTAGTTTCTATTTCCTTTTGTTAATTGTGGAAACATAAACAACATAAATCTTCCCATCCCAATTCCTATCAAGCAAAACAGCCAGAGGAATTAATCATATTCATAATTTTGCAATACCCTCACCACCACTCATTACTATTACTTTCTCTCCACTCAAACAGAAATGTTACACTAGTTTTTCATTACAATCCCATTGGCCCATCCCCTGACCCTAGTAACTTGTTACCTACTTTTTTATCTTTATGAGTTTGCATATTCTCAGATTTTTTTAGTGGTTACCCTGGGGCTTAAATTAAAAATCTGAAATTTTGATGGTTTGAAGCTTTTGTGAATCCCAGAAAAGAGCATGTTCTTGAAGTTAATTCATTCCTGTGGGTGTGGGACTCTTTGATTGGATTTGATTCAGTGAGGTGTGATGCAGGGTCGGTCTTGGTCCTCTTGCTGGGGTCCTGTGAAAATGGAGGACTAAACGCAGAGACACACAGAGAAAACAGCCTTAAAGACAGAAGGACAGGTCCCAGAGCCCTGAGGCTGGAATCAGGGTAGCCCAGAGGCACAGAAAGAGGCCCCCCAAGGTGCTGGGCCCAGGGGACAGCTCAAAGCTGGAGATGCACGCTGCCGTGTGCTTGATTCCCAACAGCTGAGCCTGGGGAGAAAGTGGCCCAAGGAAGTAGGTAGAGACAAGAAACAAAACAAATAAGAAAAACATAATAATTTCCTTATTATATATAAATACATATATAAGAATACATGTGATATACAACAGAACATACACAATATAATGGAATATATGATACATAATTAAGTACATATGATAAATTCAATGATACATAAATGTTTGACTCAATGAATATAAAAATCATTAAACATTGGTTTCCCAAAAAGAATACAGAAATAACCCATTGATAAAGGTGAACTTATTGCTTGCCACAAGTAAGGCAAGCACTATCTTGACTCAAACTTGGTACCCTCTCAGAAAGGAAATAACAAAGCAGGGATATTTTTGAGTTCATTTATTTAATTTTTTAGCCTGGGGGTGGTCTGGTTTAAGGCAGGTCTTGTAATATAAGGCCTTGCTTAGGGGCGGATAAGGTTTTTGATATAATGCTTTAGGTTTGATGGACAAGAAAGGAGAAAGTTTTGACGTGAGAATTTCAAAGTAGGATTTGGCAACCAAAGAGTCATCTGGTACCATCTATTGAGAAGTTGAGTGGTTTTCCTTTAACTAGGTTTTCAGGAAGTTGCCGAAATGGCTTTCTTGGAGGAGTAAAGCTAGTTTGAAGGAGAAATTGGAATAATAAAGTAATGCAAGGTAAAGGATAAGTTGTGTGGGTTAAGATGGTTTATGTTTTACATGATAAGTGCTGTCAAGAGAAGTAGAGTGAAGTAAAGGGACAGGTAAGGCACTACTTTCCATGAGGATTTCAGAGAAGGTCTCTCTCTGTGGGGATATATTTGACCTGTGACCTTAACGAAATGAGGGCACAAGCTATGTCAATATTAATCCAAGTGTGGCACATTCACCAGAGCCTGTGAACTGTCAGCGGCCAACACAGAGTGAGAGTCTGCATTATCATGTAACTCATACAATGCCGGACAAGATATGATGGAATCAGTGGTTTGAGTTTCATTTTGGCTCAACCTCCTCATTTCATTGAGGTTATCACTGAGCAGTCTTGATCTACGGAAAGAGCTTTTTAGGCAGATTGGACAGCAAATATTCTGAGGAGAGTTTATGCTTCATATGTCCAAGAAACAAGAAAACCACTGTGGCAGGAACAGTACAAAAAAAAAGGGGGGAGAAGTAGAAGTCAACTCTCTGAGAGATGGCCAGGGATTATTATGAAAGTCTTGCAGCCATAGTAGGGACTTTGGATTTTATTATAAATATAATGGGAAGCCATGGGAGGGTTTTGAACAGAAGAGGGACATTACTTAGTAAACAAAGTAAAACAATTACTGTGGCTACGAGGGTAGACAAAGTGGAAACAGGGAGACAAATGTA
Source organism: Cabassous unicinctus (assembly GCA_029593785.1). Classification (NCBI taxonomy): domain Eukaryota; kingdom Metazoa; phylum Chordata; class Mammalia; order Cingulata; family Chlamyphoridae; genus Cabassous; species Cabassous unicinctus. The sequence goes on along the minus strand of JAQZBX010040732.1, from coordinate 11,460 downwards.
GGGTGTTGCTAAAGATAAGATTTAATAGTTATGTATTTACTGAATATTGGTGGTACTATTTATTGAAATGGAGAACAGTGGCTATAAAAGGAGGTGAAATCAAAAGGGTTGGCCTGAGCAATTGGATTAATGGTATTAGAGTTCAGATGGGGGCCACTAGTGTAGGAAGAATAATTGAGGGAACAGGGAATCCATTGTGTCATTTTGTACTTGCTCAGTTGGATATGCCTATTAGAAATCTAAGTGGAGATATCAAGTGGACAGTTGGATGCAAGAGTCTGGAGTTTAGGTAGGATGTCAGGGCTGGAGATTAAAATATATGAGTCATCGTTATATGGCTAGTAGCTAAAGTAATGGAAGTAGGTAACCGAGCTTAACTAAGGAGTGTGACTGTATAAAGAATATGGCCCATACTAGAGAGAAGGAAAAAGAATAGCAATTATGAATAGCAGGGGAAACAGAGAGAGATTGAGAGGAGATGAGTTTTGCTTGCTTTTTGTTTATTATTATTACTATTATTGGAATAATGGAGGTGCTCTAAAATGACTGAAGTGATGAATGCACAACTATGTGATGACACCAAATACCATTTATATTACTCAGCCAAAGGGGTGCTGGTGCAAAGTACCAGAAATCTGCTGGATTTTATAGAGGTGATTTATTTGGGATAGAAGCTTAAAGTTACAAGGCCCTAAATAGTCCAGCTCAAGGTACCATCAGAGGTTCTTCCTCACCAAAATCTATTGCCACGTGTTGAAACAAGATGGCGGGTGAAGTTTGTGAGGGTTCAGCCTTCCTCTTTCCTCTTAAGGCTCTGTGGTCCCAGCTCATTCTGATCTCAGGTGTAGGCTGGAGGCCTTGTTTCTTTTCAGGCTTAGCTGGGCTGTTCTCTTCACAAGGTCAGCTGTAAACTATCAGGCAAATGGCTCATCTTCCTATGGTCACAGGATCCTCTTCTGTGTCTCTGGAGCTCCCTTCCTCTTTCCTCACGTATCTGCTTCTGTGTGTTACTTTGTGTTCTCCTTGAGTGAATGTCCATTTATATAGCCCACAAAGGGGAAGCGGACTCAACTCTGAGTCGCCCTAATGACATGGTTGAATCAAAGCCCTAATCTTAACATAATTTAATCAAAGGCATCTCAGATGAATCTAATACAATAAAAGGATATCAGGCCCAGAGGAACAGGCCAGTTTACATATATAATCAATATCTCTTTTTGGAATTCATAAATAATATCAAACTGCTACATCATTGATTGTACACTTTGGATGGATTTATGCCTTATTAATATGAATAAATAAAATTGATTTGTTTAAAAAATGAAAGAATATGGCCCAGTTCTGAGGCTTTCCACTACTTAAAATTTGGAAAATGGGGAAAAAGAAGTCAAAAGATACTAGGAAGGTGCTGCCAGTAAGTAAAAGGAAAACCAAGATAGGGTTTTACCTCTGAGGAACGTGAATAAAGGGAAGTTGTAAAAAGAACTGAGGAGCTGGGTTGGAGACTGGCCATCTGAAATACTAATACATATTCTGGAGTTTAAAGCAATGAAGTTGCTTTCTATTATTCTCTTTTCAAGACTATAGCCTCATAAGAAACAGTTATCACATAATGCCCCTGGTACTATAAATCTACTTTCCTATATCAACACTGATGTGAACATATCCAGCTGATCAAAAAGGATGAAAGAAACCAGGCATATGTATACAGATTGAGTCTAAGGAGTCTATCTTTTGTTAGAAATAATAAAGCCTGAAATGAAAATCCACAGAAAATTGCAAGCATCCATCTGACACGTTGGGATTAGAATTGGTGCTACATATGGATAATGTAAACCACAATAAATGTATATTGAGCCATTTTTACTGGAGGATTTCAATGAAAGAACATATTAATTTGATATGCATGAATTTATTATTTTGTCTCTTAGGAAAGACATATATATTTCATCTATATTGAAATAATCAATTAATAATTTATCAGTAATCAGAGCCTTTATATAACACATTTTACAATGTAAAAATATAATTTATGAATTAACACTATTTGAATGTAGAAGCTTATGAAAGTATCCAGGAAGTTCATTATTGTCTCTCCAAGTATTAAGTTGTGGCTCCACTATTTGAAGGAAAATAAGTCTTCACTATCCCCTATCAAGCCTGTGCTGAAAGATCTCTTGAGCCATACTGATGAGAATGGGGCTACATTCTGCATTGGGTGAGAACAATTTTCCATGTGTCCTGCTGGGTGACAAGGAAGTAAGTTGACTATTTTGCTTCCTTTTTGGTAAAAAGTAAGCTGATTCAAAAGGGGGATTCATTAATTATTTTAATAAATGCTTACTGAGCTCTTTCTAAGCTCTAGGCTTTGTTCTTAGATTTGGGATTCAGCACATATATGAAACATGGATGCTTCCTGTTATCTTGAATCTCATGTGGAATAGATAAGACCTAGTGATGGGATTATTATACTGAGGAATTTATTATTATATCAGTTTCTCTTGATTCAGCCCATTGTAAAAGCCAGTCACTAGAAGATGTCTTACATGTGTTAGCTTATTTAATCACAACAACCCTGGAACATAATTATTTTTAAATGAGAAACTAAAGCTCTGTGAGTTCAGTGAGGTTACTTAGCCAAGACATGAAATTATTTCAATAAGGTGGAACTGATTATTTTGTCAAAGCTGCTGAGAATCCAAATAAAATTAAAACAGGTAAATGGTCAAATTTGGCAGCATGGTAGTTAACCGTAAACTTGAAAAGGTAGTGTCTGGAAAGTCAAGGTAGCAACCATTGCTGAACCTGAATAGAATTGTGCCTTTAGAGACAAGATAATGGCCATTGGGAAACTTACAAAGAATGGTGTTAGTAAGCAATGAAAACTTGATTAGAGAGGATTAAAGACAGAAAAGGGCACATTATTGGTCCATTACACACTCAGCATTTTATTTCATGTTATATTCTTCAGAGAATGTGTTCTGTTTTGTGTGGTTTGGTTAAGAAGGTGTGGGAGCTGATCATTGTGTAAGTAATTTAAGAGACTTTTGTTTGTCTTAACTGCCATGTTCCCACCAAAAATATTAATTGATGAAGTTTCTTTTGAGCCACTTGACATTAGCGGTATCTTTTCAAAATAAAATTAAGAGATTGCTGATGCATATTTAGAGGCAGAAAAACTTTTTCACCTAAATCCATATTTTATATTTTTAAAATATTCTCTAAATTTAACAATTTCCCCACAATGTCTTTCAAAAGAAACCTCATTAGTAACAATTATATAATATGCACGTATATATTGTGTTGTTTATTTATAAAAAATTTTATAAGCATTTGAGACATATATGTGTATTCATCTATCTGATTTTAGACTAAATTAATATTGATTGCCACATAGTAAGGGCTAGACAATAATAACTATTATTAAATTTTAAGACATTGGGATAAGTGATTATCTGTGTTATTTTATTTAATCTTTACAAAAGCTTTTACAGAGATACTATTATGTTTTCAATTTACTGATGAGAAAACTAAGCCTTAAACTAGTTAAGTAACTTGCAAGGATTGGAGCCAGATCCATGCACTAGCCCGATTTTCTCTTACTAGCCTAAATTCAAAGTTCCAACTCTATTCCTTGTGAACATTTTTTAACTTTTTATTTTGAAAATAATTTCAAACTTACAGGACAATTGGAAATATAATCCATACCCCATACAGAAAATTCCAACATATCCCTAGGCCCCAGATTCCCATATCCATCAATTTTAACATTTTGCCACCTGATTTAGTTTACTAAAGGCTGCCAAGGCAATATTCCAGAAATGGGTCGGCTTTTACAATGGGGCTTTATTACTTATAAGCTTACAGTTCCGAAGCTGAGAATAATGTCCAAATCAAGGCATCAGGCAAAGCTCTCTCTCCAAATACATGGCTCCCAGCGATCCTGGACTCTGTCACATGGCAGGGCACAGGGGCGGCATCTGCCAGTCTCTGCCTTCTCCTCTGGGCTCCATTGCTTTCAGTTTCTGGCTGCTCCTCCTGTGGCTTTCTCTCTCCTGGGTTCCATTGATCTCGGCTTCTTGCTCTCGTGGCTTTCTCTCTCCTGGGTTCCATTGATCTCGGCTTCCTGCTCTCATGGCTTTCTCGCTCAGCGTCTGTGGGCTCCTCTCTGAGCTCCTGGGTCTTACTTTTCTCTGTGAATTCATCCTATTTATAAAGGACTCCAGTAAGAGGATCAAGACCTACCCTGGGTTCCATGAAATCCTATGGCTTTTAATTTGCCTCTTACTTGATTCAGCACTCACCTTTTTATGGGTACAATCCTTTGTTTTCTGAGACTTTTAGAAAGTTGTTTCTGCAAGTTCTCACTGGTTATTCAAAGCTTCTGTGGCGAAACAGAGCCCTGAAGTTTCTCACTCTGCCATCTTGATCAGGGCAGGGCTGATGAAATATTTTTGAACATGAAAATGACTTGCTTTATGACATATGTATTAGCCTAGTTCTTAATTTTGTGCTTGAAAGTATAAAAAACTTCATAATTTATCCATTTTATTATCACTATTGTTTGGTAGTTTCACACTGAGAAAATTGAAGGAGAATATGAAATAATTAGCTTAACAGTTGTCTGTTTATTCAGTAATAATCACATATAGTGGATAAGAGAAGATAGTAACTATTAAACCATATCTATAAATACAAGATGCCTAAGAAAGCATTGCTGAATCCCAGTGCTTATGTACATGAGAGTAATGCACAGATCTTCACATTATTTTTTACTTCAAACATCTGGCACTACTTAGCCTGACAAATGAAACACTGTAGACCATTTCTCAATTGTCATAATTAAAACATAAAGCAATAAGGTATACAAAGTAATCATGGGATCAATAAAAAGTTATTATTTTAATTAAAGTCTCAGAAGCCCAGACCATAAGGTCTAGATTTTCAAAATTCTGAGATTTTTACCAAAAGTGCTACACTCTGGTCTCCAGTGGACCACTTTACTAAGATGTGAAAGAAAAAGAAGTACTTGACAGAGCTAAATGCAAAGTTGTTTGAAATCAACCCAATGAATCCTGAAAATTTTCTAGCAACCAAGAAAGAGGACTGCAATTTAATAGTTATTTAAATAATTAATTAACATAGATCAACATATGCATTCGGATATAGATTGTACTTTGAAGGATATATCAGTAAAAATTTGGATAGTTCACAATTGGCATGATCTAATCAAAACATTGAAGCTACAGAATTAAAAGTGTGCTATGGAGATTATATTAAGGAAACTCATCTAGAACCTAATGTAATGTAATTCCATAGGTTTTAATTAAAACATTTCTGTGAACTAGTTTTTGACCTATTGTTCACTAATTTCTTTGATTCATTTAAAATTATTGGACTAATTTCTTCCTAGGAAATATGTTGACTATGAAAATATAAAATGTGTAGATAGAAACAGCATATGTCATTAAGGTCTATATAGAGGACATACGTATAGCGGATTTTCAAAAATGATTATTACACAACTGGATCTCAAAAAGTTGTTTCGATGTACAGGACAACTTCAGAACTATTGCATGAGGTTTATGCCATTGTTTGTGATCTGATAACTAGATACATTTCCTTACTTCCTCCACTACACAAAATATTCCTGTCCCCTACTCCACACCATTTGTTAATCTCCTACTTTTCCTTTCTGACCACTCAGACCTATGTCCTCTCCATTTGCTTCCCTGTTACTTCTAGGCTCACCCATCATGACACCATTGGCTTTCCTACTGATTTGCCTACACTCATGCATTAGGACTCATCTTCAGTTGCGATCATTTGTTTCAGGTCTGTCTCCACCATTTAGCCATATATATTTTAGGGCCAGAGATACATCCTATTTACTATTACAACCAAAGTATATAGCATAGGCTTGGCATTGATTAGAAACCCTCTGATTAATGAATGGATTCAAGCAAGCTTTGGAAAGTGTCTAATGGCCAATGCTGACATTGCATTTCAATGTGCCAATCTTCTACGCACCTTATATATGTACACAAACACACACACACACTGATTTGATCTGTACAGAAATATTATAAACTTCTGTGGTTATGCCCATATTCCAGAAGAAGAAACTGAGGCACACAGAGTGCCCCAAATCCCACAGCTGATAAGTAGTGGTGTTCAGATAAACACTTGAGCCAGTTACATACAGATTACATGTTCTTTGCCCTGCATTATACAGTTGAACTGTTGAACATCCTATTAAAAAACTTTCATGGTGCTGAGGAATTTCATTATCTCTGTATTCATTGTCATTCTTCTTGTTTGAAGTGGCAGAATCCCAACTTAAACTAGTTTAATAAATACAAGATAATTAATTGGCTTATAAAAACTAAAGAGTCAAAGGCTAATTTGGGTTTAAATCACCTATGGATCTAGCTGCTTAATTATTTTGTAAAAAATTAAATAGATCAGTCCCGTGTCTTCTCATTGCCTCACCTTGCTTTCTGTTCTGATATATTCATTGTTTATGAGGCTCTCTTTGTGGGATCTTAAATGAGTCCCTCAGGGCTCCAAGCTCCAGAGGCTGTATTTACCAGCAATGCCAGAAGGATAGGAAGCCTATTTTCTGAGAGTCACAGCAAAATTACCTGGGAAAGTTTGCATCAATTTCTTACCAATGAACCATGAAAAGCAAGCTTTGTGGAACTTTGGTCAAGTAAACTGCAGCTCCCAGCTGTAGAACCCAGGGATGTAATCAGTCTCTAATATCGGGAAAGGGAGAGGGATGTCTCCCACAGACACTGAGCAGGGAAGACAAACACTATATGAATAAACAAGGTCGGAAAGTTAGTTTGTAAAAGATGCATGATGTAAGATAAGCATTCTCTCTTGAATCTAACCTTTCTTCCCAACTACAAGTGGCAGCAGACAATCCCCTGAAGTCCACAGGGCCATTCACCGTGGTGCTGAAAAGATGTCTGGCTTTTTTCTTGGGCATGGAGATGCCAAAGTCAAAGCAGGGGCAAAAATTACACATGCAGACAACATAGATGGTGATGTCCTTAGCACGTGCAGAGCCACCCAGAGCCACATATTTGAAATAATTTCTGGTTTTTCTTCCTTTTACCTAGGTCGCTGAGCAATATATGGGCCATCCAAGCCAAATACGTTTTATACACAAATATTTTCTGAGTGCCTGAATTGTTAAGTACTGGATACCTAGATGCTATCGTAGGAAGTGAAGTAAAACAATAATTTTCAGACTCTCTCCTCAAAAATATCTAGCACGTAAAACCGCTATAGCAACTAAAATTCAAACCAGTTAAAATGAAATATGGAAAGTACTTTAGCAGTGCTGAGAGAAATGTGATTCGTGTTAACCAAGAAGGGAGTAGGTGGGGTAAAGAGACAGGACTTTAAGCAAATAGCGTAAACAAGAGCCATGAGATATAAAAAAAGTTTATAACTTACGGGTGGAGGATGTTCTATACCATGCTAGGTCTTTGTGATTTTTTTCTTGGTAATTTAATGAGTTTTTTGTTGTTGTTCTTGTTGTTGCTGCTGTTGTTTCTTAGGAGTTTCTGGGGATTGAACCCGGGACCTCATACGTGGGGGCAGGTGCTTAGGGGAACTTCTGCCTTTATATGGGTAATAAGAAAGGTTTCTGCTCCCTGGCATGTCTATGACAAGTGTTATAGTGAGCATCAAGCTCGTATTACTTTGGAAATCCCTGTCCCTTATTTGCCTGCACAACCTTGGTGTATTAGTGAAGCAATTGCTTATAACCTGAAGAACTGGGAATTGCTCATAAATTTAGCAATTAAGAACAATGAATAAATTGTTCATAAATAAAATAACTTCTAACAGCTTAAAATACTGAGTTAATAATTTGATGTATACTATATAGCAAGAAGTTATGTCAGATTCCATGAACTCAGACCAAAATATTTTCCTTGTGAGAAGCAGCCTTCAAAGGCTCTCAAAAACCCCGACCTCCTGGTATTTACACACTTATGTGATGTCTAGTGACTTGATTATCATGAACACAACATGACACAAGTGATGGGCTGCGCCTTGCCTCTCAATGTCCCCTCCACTTGCTCTGAGAGAAACCAGCTGCTGTGGAGGGGACACATCTCAAGGAACTGGTGTCTCCAGTCCATAGCCACCGAGGACCTGGGTCTCCCCAATAGGTCGTCCCTCAGGTGACTCCTGAGATGCCTGCAGCACCAGACCAATTCCTAAACCACAGCTTTAGGAGAGACCTTGAGTAATAAGGACCCGGAATCCTGAAACACAGAAACTATGAGATAAAAAATGTCTGCTATTTTAAGCAAGTAAGTGTTGAGGCAGCTTGTTACACAACAGATAACAAATATGCCACTCTTGTGAGGTGCCAAAAATAATTTTCACTGCTTTTTTTCCTATTATGGGCTCACATCCTTAGCCACAATTTTTTGGCGTTTACCCATTTGATCCTGGCACAGGGCTAGTCAAACTTCGAATCCGAGTAGCAAGAAACAATTTGATACTTGCAGCAGAAGTAACTTTGGACAACTACCTCAGAAAGCCTTAGAGAGAGAAACAAAGGGCTGAAAATCCTGTAGCTTGAGAGCTCAATGCTATTATCCTGCTACAAAATTTACAAAATGATTCCCCCAGAAATTCTATAATGTATGTCCTTTGTTATGGATTTCCGTAAAAAGTGATGTTTACAATTATCACCTTTATGTGAAAAGAAATTTAATTGCCTCAATGGAAGGAGATAGCTGGCAAAAAAAAGTTCAGTTCTCTTTTGTTTGGTTGAACTTTGTTATTTAATTCATTGGGTCACACTTAGTCTTTAGTTCATATGCTCATCTATATCTGTTCTAGGAAAGAGGGGAACTTGCAGTCCTGCTTCAACCCATAGGCTTAATTTGTCTTACATGTCAATTATCTTTACAGCGTCATCTCTTAATGACAGGTCAATAAATCAACAGGCCTTTGCAGAGAACCAAATGTGTTCAAAGACCATACTCACCTAAACACTTTAGCTAGAAAAATACACCACCTTCTCTTTATAAACAATCGCTACTGGATTTTTGTATGTGTGTGCCAAACCTGAGATCCTAATGCATTTTTTAAAAGTTATTCTAACTTTTTGTGGTTTCATGTCTACACACAGCATGCATCTCAAAACGAATGCTTGTGTTCTACCTCCTTTTTTATTTAGTAAGAAACATATTAAGACTATAAGCCAGGGGGACGGATGTGGCTCAAATGGTTGGGCATCCGTCTCCCATATGGAGGGACCTGGGTTCGATTCCTGGGACCTCCCGGTAAAAAAAAAAAAAAAAAAGAATATAAGCCAAAGAGAAAATTATATTGATTTATATTTATATGTAAATTACATGGTCCCACATGTTTACTTTTATTTAGGCATGGATTAGGCACTTCAACCCCAAATTATTTTGGGGGTTGAAGAAACCTGGTTTAAGACCCTGCCTTGACTATTGACTAGCTGAGTAGTTTTCAGCAAGTAACTTCACTTCTCCAAACACCAGTGTCTTCATCTTTAAAAAGAGAAGAAAATCATGCCAAACTTGTAGGAGTTATTTGTGATAAATGAGGGAATATAGAGACACATGAATGAATACAGAGAAAAATGAAGGGAATGGAATGAAAAATTGCTGAAATTCAAAAATTGGTTATTATAATGTTTCTCTTTTGAAATTGTTTGAAAAATAATTTGAAGTGTTTCATGGAAACCTATAACAATGTTGCATGATAAAACAAGCAAAAGAATCAAAAGTATATTATCCCTACCCCACTAAATAGAATTCCTGAAGCATTTTCTGTACTTCAGGAACTATTGCCTTCATATGCTAAGTAGAGAAGGAATGCATTTAAGCGTCATTAATCTCAATTAGCTTTATTTTCCACCAGAAAGTTGTTCAAATGACCTTACCTATGCAAATCAGGCCTAATTACTCCTAGCAAAGGATCTAAGTTCAATTATCTGATATTTTGGAGTTTAGCCAGCATATTTTGTCCCAAATATTTCAAACCTTCACGAACTCATTTAACATCTCTTTTAACAAAATGCCCCTTATGGCACTCAGAATCTATAGAACTGGTTATATAAGTTAATTTGTAATTTACTGTGTTTTACCTTATCAACACATCTTAATCATGGCTTTTCTTTAAGCTAAATTGGTATAATCAGAAGTCTTGCCTAAAGTAGCAGCAGCATGACTTAACTTCAAAACTAGAACATAATGAAATGGAAACCATAGCTGGGAATGTCTCAAAAAAAAAAAAGGGAAAGAAAATTTTAGAATTTCTAAAGCCAATCATAGATTTTGATTAGAGAAGTTGTGAGTTTACAAAACAATCAAGCATAAAATACAGGATACCTGTTAACAGAGCACCTTAGTCTTAACGAGGGATAAACACTGAAGTCTTAAAATAAACCTTTAAGCACATTTTAAAAATGTGTACAGGTTAACATGTACTTTTTAGATGTTAGGGGTAAAAATCAAGGACAAAATGCTAAAAACAGACATGCATGGTTCGACTCACTGCTCTTTTAGACACTAGCATCATGAATTTTAACATATGAGCCTCAGTTTTCTCTATTTGAAATTGGGACAAAGGACGTAACTATTATTTAGCAGAATTAACTGCGGTAGGTTAGCACAGCGTGTTTTAGAGAGGATACATTGAGATAACAAAGAATTACTATTGCTGTGTTTGCTGACGTCCCTCTTAGGGTCAGCAAGTGCTTTACGTGGAGCTCTGAGGCACATCCTGATGTGGTTAAAGTTGCTAAGTATACTTAGAGTTCACCGAATACAGACATAATACCTTCAGTGGATTCATACAAAAGGTATCAATGTTTTCAAGACCATTTGATGACTTTAAGAACTTAGATGAAACAAAATGACCAAAAACAAGCAAATACTTATCAATTCCCTTAGGCAAAAAATTTGGCACAGCTTTTTTGGAAATATTGATGGTTGCAGTGTTGCCCAGAAAACAGATAATTTTGCCTAAATGGATTTTATGCCTCATTGACATTTTACTCCTAAATTCAATAACTGCTCAAAGATTGTATATTAAATGCCAAAATGCTTTGTAATAAGCTTAGATTCCACCACTGTAAAAATAATACTGTCATTAAGATTAGTTGCAAATAAACTGGATTCTGAAGCTGTACCTTCTGGTATAATACTGAGATTACAGCTAAAAGCTCTTAAATCTCCACTGTGTGGTTTGGATTATCAGTTTATACTCTCTTTTGGGACAGCAAAACAGTAAAACCTTCTTTTTCTTTTTTGCTCATAGAAAAAGAAATCTCATCATGATTTTGACATCCTTTTGTAGCTTATTGTGATGGGCAGAATAATGCCCCCCTAATATCCCCCAGATGAAGATGTCCACGCCCTAATCCCTGTATCTTTGGCTGGATGGCAGAAGGAA
>JAQZBX010040731.1:0-22646 GCA_029593785.1 Cabassous unicinctus | reverse complement strand
GTTAGAAATGCAAGTTCTCAGGTCTGGCCCCAAACCTACTAAAGCAAAAACTGAGGGCATGGGGCCCCACAGTGTTTTAACAAGTCTTTCAGGTGATTCTGATGCAGTTAAGGTTTGAGAACCACTGCCTAAAAGCATAATAAATCCTCAAAATGTTAGCTGTTTTGATGATGATAATATTGTTGTTGTTATATTTTGGTTCCTAGGATCTGTTTGCAGAAATTGAAAGAAATCAGACAAAACTGGACCAGTGTCAAAATTTTTCCCAGCAATACTCCACTATTGTAAAGGTAACTCTGCCGCATCCCCAAAGCAACATAAGTGATCTCCAACTTAGGAAAATTTTCATTGTTACTGTGGGTTCTGTTTCTGGACAAATAATGTAAAGCTCTTCTGCTAGAGGTTGGCCCTGTCCTTCAGTTAATGTAGATGTATACTTCTCACAGCCCCACATTTGGAAGTACTTAGAGAGCTGTGATGCAAGGAATCTCTGTTTGAATGATCCATAGGCCTCTTAAACTTACCATGTCAATACCAGAATTTTTGGGTTTTCTTCTCAAATCTACTTCTTCATCTTGCCTGTCTCAGAAATAGTGTCACCAAGCATCACAGATGATTTGTGTGCATGTTGAAGTTTAAGAAGCTGTGCTCTAGGTCGTTGAAGGTTTTTAAGCAGGGGAACAATATGATCATCTTTGCATTTTAGAAATTATTCTGGCAGCAAAATGAAAAATGAATTGGAGGTGAGACTAGAAGCAGTAAGAGTAAATAAGAGGCTACTATAACTGTCCATGTAAGAGATGAAGAAGGCCTGGACTAGGGCAGGACTCTCAGGGTTGCAGTGGAAGCTGCAGAATACCATGCTGAAATGAGAAGAGCATTGGTTTAGGGATTAGAAGACTGAGATTGTAATCCTGACTCTGGTACTCACCTACTGAGTTAATTAGGGAAATTCACTCTAAGTGTCATTTTCTCCATCTATGATATGAGAGGGTTGGTCAGCAAATAGCAAACTTAAGGATCAGCAAACTATAACCCACAGGCTAAACTCAGCCCACCAGCTGCTTTTGTATAGCTCATGAGAAGGGATTGAAAAAATAACAAAAGAAGAATAATATTGCTATAACACCCTATATAAATGTAATGAAATTTATTCCTTTCCCAGGACTATGAATTGCAACTGATGACATACAAGGCATTTGTGGAATCGCAGCAGAAATCCCCTGGCAAGCGCCGTCGTGTGCTTTCCTCTTCAGATGCCATCACACAAGAGGTAAAAGGGTAGGGAAAGGAAATGTGTAACTGTGTTCCTCTAAGGAGAAGTACATTTGTCTGGGCCTTGCAGTTTGATTTATTGCTTACTTTTCTGTTGAGCACATGACTCCATGAAAACTTCCCGTTATTTTCAACTTTTTAAATTTACATTTGGGTATATAATTTATCTAAATTGTTTTTTTGAACCACAGTTCATGGACTTAAGGACTCGCTACACAGCATTGGTGACTTTAACAACTCAGCATGTGAAATATATCAGTGATGCACTCAGGCGGCTGGAGGAGGAGGAGGTGAGAACAATTGGGTCCTAAATCACCTTGAAAATAGAAGTACAAGTCTTGTGCCTCACTTATCAAAATTTAAAATGCACATACTATCTCTAGCACACCTACCTCCAAGTATCTTTATTATAGAAATAAGTACATGAAGAAAGAGATGAACAGAGATCTTCAATAAAGAATAATTTGTTAAAGGGAAGTATTGGAAACATCCAAATTCCATACAAGGAATACTACAAACCTGTTTAAAAAATGAAATAGATTTTAAACTAACATGGAAAGATATTCATAATATATTAATAGGAGAAAAAAACAAGTTAGAATACTATTTATAATTATGATTTGAATAAAAACAAAACTGTTTGGGTACCACACAAAGATAAAATATGAGCATAGAAATAAGTTTTAAAGAATATACACCAAATTTCTGGGGAAGCGAGTTTAAGGGGACACATATTACACATTTCAGATTTGCTTAAATTTGTTTTAGTAAGTATGTAATCTTTTTGTAATTGAAAAAAAATCTTGGGAACTGATGTAACTCAGTGGTTGAGCACCAGCATACCACCTCACATACAAGGACCTGGGTTCAATCCCTGGCCCTGGTACCTTGAAAAAAATATATTACACACCTTTGCAAAAGAATAAATGTAGCCAGTAAATAAATATGTGGAAACCCATTCAACTACTATTATTTAAAAAATGCTATTGGAAACATTAACCATACCATCTTTTGCCTATGTAAATTAGTAGAAAACTTCCATTATGTCAATACCTACCTTATTTTGTCTCTATAGACTTCACCTGTAAATGTAAGAACTATGAAAATGAATAAAATACTCTATTTGAAGAGCTTTTTAAAATCAATAAATAATTATTGAGTATCCATCATATATAAAACACTGTGCTTTTTTTTTTTTTGAAAGATGCCAACCTAGGTATAATGAATTTAGCTGTTAGTGTCACACAGATAAGCATGTGTGAGCAATGACATAGGCTGGATAAATCATTTTTAATTTGGGATTGTTTTAGCTGCCTACTGATTTAGGTAACTTTGGTGTCTCTGTTTTAGGAAATCTGAAGTTATGTCAGTATAATAAAATATTGACCAGGACAGTTATTTTCTATTTCCTCTTCTAGAAAGTGGTAGAAGAGGAAAAGCAGGAACATGTGGAGAAGGTTAAGGAACTTCTGGGCTGGGTGTCTACCTTGGCCAGGAATAAACAAGGAAAGGCCACCTCATCTCAGACCAAAGAACCAACAGACATTGAAAAAGCTATTTTGGAACAGCAGGTGAGTAGAAGGTCCATGTCTCTTCCTGGATAGAATAATAAGAGGTAATACATAAGATGGAATAATACATATGAAACATTTCAGGATTGATTGTTACCTCAGTAAATACTGACTTCCAAGACTTAAAAAAACTAAGTCATCTCACTTGTACTTCTAACTTTTTAATAAGCTGTAGTTCATTACTTATAATATTCTGACCTAAGCTTGGATTTTTCCTTAGATTTAGAGTTGTTTCAAATAATTTTTGATTCTTTAATTCTTTAGGTTCTGAAGCTTTTTTCATTTCTACTACATAGGTTCTGGCAGAGGAGCTGACGACCAAGAAGGACCAAGTCTCTGAGGCCATCAAAACTTCACAGATCTTCTTGGCTAAGCATGGTCATAAGTCAGTATCAAATAAGATTATGTGGTTCCTATTCTACCTGGCTAAAAGTTAGGGTCATGATGAGAATTCAGGCTGGAGAATTCAGGGTAGCAAGGGCTAGATTATGAAAGAGTCTTGTACTTCATGTTGAGGAGTTGTGTTTTACTTTGTCAGCTATGGGGAGGGATTTCAGACATTATGAATTTTGTTTATAAAGGTTGCTAGAACAGTTTTGTAGAGAATGGCTTGAATTGGGGCAAGAGTCGAGGCTGAGAGACCAGTTAAGAGGCCATTCTGATAATGTGGGTAAGAAACGACAGGGGATAGAAAGGAGGGGACTAAGATTCAAGAGGTATTAAGGATGAAGAATCAATGGGGTTTGGTGACACCATGAAAATCATGAGATATAACTCCTAATTTTCTGGCTTAGGCCATTGAATGTATAGTGATATCACTAACCAAAATAGGGAACACAAGAGGAGAATGGGTGGGTTGAGGGAGAAGACGGTAGATTTAGTTACAGACATCGTGAGTTGAATAGCCTATAAGACATAGGAAATACGAAATACATTGTTTATGCCTTACATAGTTCCACTATCTATTAGAAAGTTATGTATGTGAGTTTAGAGTTAATGAGTGAAGTCTAAAGTTAGCCATGTATAGGTGGAACTAAAGTGGATTGGAGGTCATTTAAATTGGAGATGGTTGCAGAACTATAAGAATAGTGACTTAAACATTGAAATTACCAAGGATCATGACTTGATTTGAAATAGAGAGGAAAACTATGAACTAGATGCCAGAATCTTCACTGACCATAGAATTCTGACCAGATGATCCATAGGTAAGAATGACAAAGACTACACCATCCAAGATGGAGAAGTAATGATTTTGAAGCACTAGTGGAGAATTTGAAGAATGATTTTTCTTCAATGCTTCATATTCCAGGCTCTCAGAAAGAGAGAAGGAACAGATATCGGAGCAACTAAATGCCCTGAATAAGACTTACCATGACCTTTGTGATGGTTCAGCAAACCAGCTTCAGCAGCTTCAGAACCAGCTGGCCCGGCAGACAGAACAAAAGGTACTTTTAATTTTTCTCTCCAAATATTGGAAGGGTACCTTCTGAATGATATGAAAGCTGCTTTGCTGATTGAGAGTCATAATCACTAGCTTTCCATGACCAATGTGACTTAATTTTTAATCTCACATTCGCAGCCTCTTGTCTTGTGTTTCTTTAATGGGGTTCCATGATGTGTTGGTCAGTCAAAAACACTAGAAGGCAACTATAGCCAGTTCTTTAGATCTGGTTCACCTTTTTGTTTTCCTTTTGTGGCAGTCAAGGAGAACTTTAATTGCTAGGGCTAAATTATGTCTAATCACAGGGCAATAAGATTGTTCCTTCATGCCATTTTCACTTAAAAGTTAACAGGCAGAAATTCTAGGTATTGAGAAGAAAATGCTGTGAACCTCTTCCTTTCACACATTTTTGGGTGTGTGTATGTGTGTGTATCTGAGCAAATACATGAGAAAAGTTTACTTCCAAAGCAATTGGGGGATTAGGTTCACTGACTGAGACGCTGGTTCCCCTCAACCATAGTCATTCCATCATGTGGCATCTTTACCAATTCCTATTCCATGTTCATTTCCTGGACCATACGAATGTTGTTGAAGTTCCTGCTGGTTGTCCTAAGTTTGATACTTGTGTGTGTATGTAAACTTACCATAGTATATATGTCTTTGGGATATATATGTGTTTGCCTGCTTATTTCCTATGTTGTGAAGCAATGGCCAACTTATTTGGGGCAGACCAAAATTTAAGCTCATGTGGTAATCAGATTTGGCCCAGATGCTGCTCAAAATGATACTCAGACAAAATATTCCTTGACTCTGGTTCTTGGATATGTAATTCATGTATCAGGATCTAGAATTGTAAAGACCACAAGACAGAACCGGCTATGACTTGATAGTATATTTCTAAAAAGAATGTGCTGGTTTAGCATTCTCTGTGTAAGGTAGCCCACTTCTAATGGCTTGTTGCTTCACCATATAAGGGAGTATGTGAAAAGTTTTAACAATTGCTTGCTGAGAACATCCAGTTCTCATTATGAAAGGTTAAAAAAGGGGGGTTAAAAAAAAAAAAAGAAAGACAAGCTGCTGAGCACCATTACATTGAGCATGATGTGTCCCTGTACCGTTTGCGTGTTTCATGTAAAGTATTGTTCTGATTAACTGACATCCTTGCTTATAAGTTTCACTAACCCTTTGGAGTTTAAGCACAAATGCACAAAGGGAAAAGAGGACGACCTGTTTGGGGTTCTTTTTTGCAAAAAAACAAACAGTCGCATGCTGGACGCTAACACCAAGCTTACACTGTGTGTGTGATACGGCTGAACTGCTCCATAAGGCTCTATCTCTTATCTGCCCAAGGCGTACCCTGCAACTCTGGTAAGTAGAAGCCTTTTATGTTTTCTTTCCTCCTCTCTCTTTGTCATTTTGTGCTTGTTTAGGTCAGACTGTCCATGTTTGGTGGACTGAAATGGACTTCTCTACATTACTTCCCAGCTGAGTGCATCCTGACTATCTTCCCAATTACAAAGGTGTTGGAAGGAACAGTGTAGTTTTTTCTCTTTTGCTAGACTCCAGGCCTTTTCTCAATGTTAACATTTCTGAGACTACATATATCTTACAGAAGAAATTAGAAGTTCTCAAAAGAATATTTTCCTTTATCATATTGTCTGCTTCTGATTAATCTTTACATGGGTTTTACAAAGAAATTTTTCATGTATCTCAGATCATATGCCAGTGTGATTTTTTTTTCCTTCTCTCTATAAAATAGACATATAGCAGAGTTGTGTAATACACGTTTAACTTGTACAAATTTAAAAAGGGGAGGGGAGATAAATAAGTAGTGTGGAGAGTTCTGCCAATTAATCCATTAATTGGAATACATTTAGTGAGTTGGAGATGTGAATCAAATCTACTGTTCCCTCATTTGCTATCCATTCTGCATCTTTTACAGTGTGCAACTTAATCAAGCTTGAAATACTCCGTGCATGATTTTAAAATCTGGGAGCAAATGGGTGGATGAAATTTTAAGGGTTGTCTTACTATTTATCTATTGATTCATTTATTCATCAGATATTTACTGAATTGCAGGTGCTATTCCTAGACACTGAAAGAGCTTACAGTCTCACTGAGTTAGAAATGTGAAATGCATTTAGGAGGCAAGGGAAGTGACTAGCAATTGCTTTAACAAGATCCTCTATGGATAAATTAAATTAAGACCAAAAAGTAACACTGACCAAAGAGAAGGGCAGAACAAATTGTCTGTAGAAGATGAAGACAATGACCATGAACCAAAAGAGCTGCAAAATTAGAGATTAATAAAAATGATGAAGTGATTAATTTCTGAATACCATCACTTGGTAGGAAAAGGCTTCAAAATGGGAATTCTTTAAAAGCTGTTTATAGACTTTGCAAGGGTAATTTTGACAATGCATAAGGTTTGCCTTATTCACTGACCTTATGACCTAACTCCTGTGTGAGATGTGACTCTGCTTTACTTGTCCTTCATGCTCTTCTCCTGAATCTGACTGGGGAGGCACTATAATAGCACAAGATTTAGAGTCACTAGTTTTAGAACTAGTTACCCAAACTCAATGTTCATTATTTTCTCATCTGCAAACTAAAGAATTAGAATAATTATTTTCATAGGAATGTTATAAGGATTAAATACCAATTCTCAATAAATATATTGTGTTCCTAAGTGGAAACTGTAATTATGTTGTTCTATCTATTCTAGCCTGGGCCAGAAGAAAAGTTACTTGTGGTTCTAGAGTCAAGGATCTCTAGTCTGTTCTCTTTCTTGACTTGCTGCTTCCAATCCTTAGAACTGATTTAACTCAGAGCCAGTGTTTTGGGAGAAGCTAGTTGGCCACTGAGAGTATGACTTCCCTCATCATACTAATAGCTGCCTGAGTACTACACGAAGGCCCATTTTACTGTGATACATAACTCTTTTTTGTGGCTATCGGGATCCTTAAATCTCTCTTCTAATTCTGTGGACCAGTCCTGTTATACTCATCAGCAGGGAACTACAACTTCAAGAGTCTTCTGCATCAGTTACAACAGTGAGAAGTTGTTATATGGGTTGAATTCCCACTTTTGGGGAACTGGTATGTGTGTAAGAAAGCTTGTGGTGATTTAATCTTAGAAATATAGCCATCCTTTCACTTCCACTGCTTGCCACTTTGTAGAGCTTTTCGCTCAGATATGCTTAATGCTGCCATCCTTCAAGTAATCTATAGCTTCTGGCCCTATAAAACTTTCTGCAGTTTAGAAAAATTCATTTTTAGTATTAACACTACCAGGCTTTAGAGGTTTCCTATATGCTGGGGCTTATCCCAGGCTGGGTTTTTTGTGTAGTCAGAATTTAATATACTGTAATTCTTTGAATGACTTAACTCCTTTTAACAGTTAGACTTCTCCATTGGCTCTGATAGAGTTGTTGTTTTTTGTTTGTTTGTTTTTTTAGGGTTGCAGAGCAGTTGCTGGGGTGATTGATCTAGGTACAGTGGAGATATTCCCCATCTTCAAAGCCATGCAAAAGGGACTCATTGACCAAGATACAGGCCTTGTGCTTCTAGAATCCCAGGTTATCATGTCTGGCCTTATTGCCCCTGAGACCAGCAAAAAGCTCTCTTTGGAGGAGAGCCTAGCCAGAAATCTCATTGACCATCAGATGTACCAACAGCTCCAGGAGCTACAGGATGCTGTGTCCTTAATAAGCAGGCTTACTGAAGGCAAAGACCCTCTTTCTGTGCTGGAAGCAATTGAAAAGAGAATTATCAGCAAGAGAATTGGACTGAAAATCTTAGAAGCTCATCTGGCAACTGGAGGTTTCTGTCTCTCCCCCAGTGAGAACTGTATTAACCTAGAGGAGGCTTTTTGTCAAGGCCTCATCACTCCCTGGCTTCATTCAGAACTAGACTCTCACTTGAGGTCATCTAAGAATTTGATAGACCCTAACACAGCTGAGAAAATTGGTTTGCTGGATCTGATGCAGAGATGTATTGTCCACCAGGAATCAGGGTTGAAATTGTTACCTGTCAAGCAATTGGCAGGGGGGATGGTGAGCTTGAAATCAGGCCGAAAGGTTAGCATTTTCCGTGCAGTTCAGGAGGGGCTGATAGATAGGCAGGTCACTGTCCGGCTGCTGGAAGCTCAGCTTTTTGCTGGTGGCATAGTAGATCCAAGAACAGGGCACAGACTTACAGTAGAAGGAGCTGTAAGACATAATTTGATTGACCAAGATATGGCCTGTGCCATTCTTATAAGGCAGCTTCAGACGGGAGGCATCATAGACACTGCCACTGGGCATAGACTGACAATAGATGAAGCAGTGAGCAATGATCTAGTAGCTGCTAAGATTGCCCTTGTGATTCTGGAGTCCCTTTGGTCATTCATGGGGTTGCTATGGCCTGAATCTGGAGAGATCCTCCCAATTACAGATGCCCTGGAACAAGGCATTGTGTCTACTGAACTAGCTCATAAGATTCTTAGTGGTCGACAGCATATTAAGGCTCTCTTTTTGCCAGCAACCACTGAAGTTTGGTCCTGGAAGAAAGCAATAGAGAATGGTTTATTGGACGAAGATCTTGCCAATAACTTAAAATCAATTTGCATACCTGATGTGATGCCCCATGTGCAATTAGCAGACTCTTCAGAGCAAAGCAAACTGAGCATTAATTTAGGAACAGCAGCTCTGCCGTGCAGCGGGGACCAAACCGAGAACATAGCAAGCCATAGGGAGAAGCTGTTGTTTCAGCTGATGACTCACAGCTATATCAATGTGTGGAATGGACAGAGACTGCTCTTGTTAAACAAAGAGCTGATAGAGATACTAACACCAAGATGTGACTATCAAACAAGGCCTGCAGAAGTGTCTGGAATTGGGCATCTAAGATTAGAAACTCCTGAGCAATTACAAGAATCAACTAATGTGAGAATCACAGAAGCATTCCATAATAGGCTGACTGTGAGGCCATGTGAGTTCCAGTTTTCTTCTCAAAGCAAAGAATTTCCTGATCAGAAACATTTTACTGAAGCAAAAGGGAAAAAGAGCAATGTAGAAAACCCTGGGAAGGACCTGTTTATAGGGGAACAAAACGTGAGAAATCCAAATGGTGACACTTTGAAGATCATAAATAAAGTCAAATCAGAGTTACAAAGGCAGTTGTTAGGTACCAAAAACAAAGACCAAAGAGAAATGTCTACCAGAGAAAATGTTGACAGTGGGCTCTTCTTTACAGTACCTTCTGAGGAAGCAGAAGGTGTCCACTTGGTGGTTGACAAAGATCTTTTTTCTGTTGAAACACCAAAGGAAGAATGGCAGGCTCTCAGAAAGACTTCTTTTACTTGTCAGAAAGAACAAGCATCTGCACTTGAGATTGAACATATTCCAGGTGAAACTGGAAGAACTCTCATAAAACCTCAAAGCAAAGAGTCACAATTTCAGATAGAGAAAACTCTAGATTTAGAATCAGAATTAAAGTCTGAAAATTATATGAATATTTATTTTCTGGACAAAAAGAAAGTCTTAAATAAAATGCCTTTGGATGACCATAAACAAAGTCAAGAAGGGGAAAACATTGTAGGCAGTAGTACAATGATGTTAGAAAAGATAAGTGAGGAAGGTAATGGTGATGAAACTTCTCTGTCACGCAGTCAACCTTTGAAATTGCTTGAAGAAACTACATTAAATGCATTATCTGCACAATTACTAGATGGTGGGCTCTTTCATGAGCAAACAGGTCAAAAGCTCTTACTAAATGAAGCAATAGCTAAAGGCATTGTGCCCAGTCATACTGCTCTGAAACTGATGGAAAAGTTGAGAATGTTTCGGGGCTTCGTTGACTCTCAGACCTGTGAGTCTTTGACAACTGAAGAAGTCATTGATGAAGGTCTGATGAATGAGAAACTATTACATAATGTCCTCATGGCAGACAAAGCTATAAGTGGTATCATAGACCCCCGTACCCACACACTCTGCTCTGTGAAGGATGCAGTTGCAGTTGGACTTCTTGACAAGCAAACAGCCACTAGAGTTTTAGAGGGACAGGTAGTGACTGGTGGAATTGTTGACCTGAAACGAGGCAAAAAAGTTTCTGTAACTTTGGCCTCAAATCTTGGGTTGGTGGACAGTGCTGACCAGACTGAGCTCATAAGTCTAGAGAAAGCTTCCAAAGGTAGAGATGCTGAAAAAACATGTAGGGAGAGATTAATTGGCTTACAAATGGAAACAACTGGAATTATGGACCCTGATACCAAAGCCCCTTTAACAGTTGTGCAGTCCATCAGTCAAGGCCTTTTGAAGAGAGAGGAGGCCATTCAGTTGTTGACTAAGCAGGTGGTACATGGAGGTATCATTCATCATGTCTCTGGGATGAGACTCTCAGTTGATAATGCCTTTAAACATGGCTTGATTAATGAAGACTTATGCAAGCAACTCAAAAGAGTTGAGAATTTAAAGCTCCATCAGTTTTTTCATCCTAATACAAAGGAAACTGTTTCCCTCCCTGAAGCCATAAAATTAGATCTTCTTACACCAGACTTGAAAAAAGAAATCCAAGAAATTCAGGCCTTGACTGGTAGCTTCGTGGATCTCATTTCTGGCCAGAGATTGACCTTGGCAGAAGCTAAAAAAGAAGGACTGTTAACTAATAAAGCAATATTGTCTTCAGGAATGATGCATGGAATTATAGATCCTGAGAGTCACAGAATTGTTCCCTATTCAGAATTAGTAAAGAAATGTAAAATTGATATTGAAACTGGACAGAGATATCTGGAAGTCATTCCATTCTCAGACATCAAAGATGGTGTGAGTGGCAAAGTGCTTACATTGTCTCAAGCAACTCAGGTTGGAAAAGTAGACTTTGCACCTACACTGAGGGTTCTGGAAGCTCAGGCAAATAATGGTGGAATCATAGATACTGCTACAGGAAAAAAATTGACATTGGCAACTGCTTTAGAACAGAAATTGGTAGATGAAAACATGGTCAGAATTATTGCATCTCATCAGGTGTTAAATGGAGGAATTGTTGACATATTTAATGGTCAGAGGGTGACTGTAAAAGAAGCTATGGAGAAAAAATATATCAGCCCTGAATTGGCAACTATGATCCAGATAGATACTTTCGAGTCCAATGATCACAGAGCTCAGATTGAAAAGGAAGATGGAACTGAAGTATGTGAATTAAAGAATGAAGTTCTAAGGAAAGAAATGTTTATCGCTTGTAATCAGACTGTTGAAATGAGTTGTGGTAAAGGAGAAACCAAGAAATTATTTCAAATTGAAAGTCAGTCTGCAGAAGAAAACGTTAATGTGAGAGTTTCTGCAAAAAAGGGCAGGGAAATTTCATTAAAGGAATTGGAGTGCAATGATCAAGAGAAGAGAAAAGTATCTCCAGATGCTAATGAATCTGTCAGTATCTTAATTCCATGTAATCTTAATAAATCCTTGGACCAAGTTTCAGTATCATATCCTCACTCAGAAGTTTGTAATTTTAAAATTGAAGAGGTGGTTTGGAGTAACAAAGAAAAAAATACAAATGAAGAACAGGAAAAAATAGTGATGCAAGCAGAAATTCTCTCTCATATGAAGCAATCTACCTCAGATCCAGATTCTAAAGAAAGAGAAAACCAAGGGGAAATGATTTCAGAAACGCAGGAATCAAATTGTGAAACTTCAGGCAAATTGCTGAGTGAACAGGATATGCAGAAACCAATGAATACCAAGGTGAAAAGTACGAGAGAGAAAAGGGAGATGTTTGTAGAAGAAAGAGTCAAAATATGCAAACCAGCAGTTCTTTCAGAAGAACAGCAGGAAACTGCTGTTAGGGATAAGCATGATTCTAATATAAAGAGTCAACCTATGGACATAACCATATGTGAAAAAGGGAAAGAAGCTGATAGAGATCTGGAATTTTCTGTTATTTGTAAGGCTGAAGACTCTTATTCCCAAATGATACCAGAAGGAATTTCTGTAAGAAATCAAGATATTATAACATTCTTCAACTCTAAACAGGTCAATGAAGAAGTAAAAAATTTAAGCCTCTATTCAACTTTAAAATCAGAAGGAAATTTATTTCAGGAAATTACGGTTGGGGCTCAGGGTGAGCCATTCTTTTCTGTGACCCCAAGACCTGAAGAATTACACTACCAGGAATCAGTTGGAAAAGCCCAAGATTCAGATGCATCCCACATTTCCAAAGCAGACAAGTCATTCCAAGGAACCACCAGACAGGAGACCAACTATTACCAAGATTCCTATATTTCTTTTAAGACTAAGGAAACCAAAGATCTGATTTTCTCATCTAATGACTGTAAAGAAATCTCACACCAAATGGTATCTTTTGATTCAACAAGAGCTCTTAGATTGAAAGAAATTACAGTTTCCAGAGTGGATCCAAAAGAAGTTAGTTATCTGGAATTCTCAGACAGAAAAGATCTTCTTCATCAGGATAGCAAAAGTGATCATGAACTTTGTGGAATTCTCAAATCTAAAGTAGTAACAGCTCAGGAAATAACTGAAGAAAGCATTATAGAAATAGCAAATTCTATAATTACAGATCCAGAAGCAGGGTCCCTTGAAGGCAAAGTGACTCAGGAAGGTCCCAGAATCTTGGTTTCCCTTCTTCCAGAGAAACTGTTCCAAGATGTTTCTGGAAAAGAGAGTACAGGGCAACAGGATGCCACCATTAGTCCCACTGTTCCAGAGATCAGTGAAGAAAAGACAGTGCCCCTAAAATCTTGCCTTACAATGAAGATGGATGAGAAGACAGCACAGGAAAAGCTTAGAGAGAGCCCTGGCAGTGAACAAACCTCCTTTATGACTGCACCTGGAGGAAAGGGAAATGAAGGTGTAATCCCAGAGCCCTTCAGAGCAACTAAAGTAAGTTATCCAGTGGTATATTTGCATTTTTTAAAAAGTTATAATTAGTTTAATGCTAACATTCTTAACTGGATACTGAGTTTACATATGTGAATGATTGTATATATTCATACATTTTAGGGCCCTAATGACTCTTTAAGATATAACTTTATTATTATCTGTTTGCAACACAGTTGTTAGAAAATTAGGCAGTGGCTCTGAATGTCTTTCTGAAATTTGCATTTGTTTTAAGTTAGAAACTTATATTGAAGTTAATTTGAAGTACTGGAGTGATGCTTCCTGAAGTCAGAATAGCTTTTGAAATTGTTTGGTAAATTATTGCTTGTAGATTGATAATTAATAGCTTCTGCTCACTGAGGAAATTAATGAAATCTTGTTTTTGTCTAATGATTTGCATAACAAAATAACATTTTATTTCACCCCACCATATGTATAGTAAAAATGGTTTCTTTCAATTTCTGTTTAACAAGAAAACCCTGCCTGCTTTTAAAAGCAGTCTTAAAGGAGAATGTTAGATCTGAGTGCTTTCTTTTTGGGTCCATAGAATATATATAACCGGCGACTCTGTCTTGAACACGATGAGAAGCTAGTATCCTATCTGTCTCTATTACGGGACATTGAAATGAGGACCAAACAGATTCAATCTCAGGAGCTAACCCTGACAGAGCTACAGGATCTGCTGTGTCAGGCCAAGGTAGGTTCCCAGAGGTAAACCAGGTCCACCAGCTTCTAGGTAACTGGCTTCATCTTCCTTGAAGATTCCAAAATTTAAAAGGACCTACCTGGCCTTCTGTTCCAGGGCAAACAATCTCAGATTGTTGTCAGATAATTGTGGCATGGGCTAGTCAGGTTTGGACGGAGTAGACAAAATTTGTAATGGACATACTTGGACAGGCTTTGGGCAGGTTTAGCTATGAATTGAATTGCCAACATTTAGAAATGGTTGTAATAATTCAAGGAAGAAATGTTGAGACCTTGACTTCTGACTTCTGGTTAAAAGTAGTAGATAGAATGTATTAATCTGTATGACTGCCCTCCACCCCCCACCCAAACTCCACTAAGACATTAGGAAAAACTCACAAAGAAAAAGAGAACAAGAGAGGAGAAAAAGCCATGAAATTTTAGAACTTAGAAAGCAGATGGATGAGGGGGTAACCAACTTAGCAGACTGGAGAAAAACCAAATCCTAATTTGCAGTGGAGAAAGCTAAGGAATGACCCAGTATATACTGCAGAATCTCCCAAAGGCTCAGAACTTGATAGGGCTAGAAAGTAGAGGTGAAAATGAGACTGCAAGCAGGGATAACTGGTTGAAAGTCTATTTAAAAAGCAATTGGAGGGAAGCGGGTGTGGCTCAGTGGATAGAGCCCCCGTTTACCATATGGGAGGCCGGGTTCGCATCCCGAGGCCTTCTTGTGAGGGCACGCCGACCTGAGCGGTGAGGTGGGCTGATGCAGCAACCTCACGGCAGGAAGCGGGTGTGGCGCAATGGATAGAGCACCCGTTTACCATATGAGAGGCCCCGGGTTCGCTTCCCGGCGCCTCCTTGTGAGGGCAGGCCGGCTCGCGCAGCGCCGTGGGCTGATGCAGCAAGACCTCACAGCAAGGGGGAGATAAGCAGACACAGAGAAGACACGCAGTGAATGGACACAGCAGCACAAGCGGCAAGGGGGGGATAAATAAATAAAATAAATAAATCTTTAAAAAAAAAAAAAAAAGCAATTGGATTTTCAAATTTCCAGCTTACTTCCATATAGCCTGCCAACTGCCCCTGCCCCACTCCAGCAGAATAGAGTATCCTCTGAGGATAATGTGGGAAGATCAGCTACAGTTGAAGACTGGGATTCCACACTGAAATCAGTAGGATTAACTGAAAGTTCACATATTGAATCTTGAACTCCAACCTTCTTCCCCCATGATTTGACCAGTCCCAGGGAAAAGACCTAAAGGTACTGAAAGGAGTGGTTTCCCAACTAAGTAGCCCAACTCCCATCATTGTCAATGAAGACTACAGTCAACAAACCTCACCTCTGTCTGCAGAGTTTCTAGTCAGCGTTTTAGGGCATTACTCTCAAGCATGAACATCCAGAAAGCTTCTAATAGGAAAGAGGCTAAAACAACAAAAGAAAAGAAAAGGGAACTTAGAGGAAATAGAAACTATTCAGGAAGGAAAACAAGTTCAGAAACACTACCATTTAAGAGACAAAAAAGGGAGTGAAAACGTGCAATCAGAGATCTTGGAAAGAAACTGGGAAAGAGTGGTCTCACAGAAACCAGAGAAGAGACTCAAGAGAGGAATTAAGTACTGCAGGGAGACTGAATATGATGAGGAATAAAAGGGAGGAGATTTAGGCCCTGGAATGTCATTGGTGACTTTGATAAGGACAGTTTTCAGTGGAGCGGTGGGGATATAAACCAGTTTGTAATAGGTTGAGAGTAAATAGGAGGTTGGAAGATAGAGGCAATTAATGTAGACCATTCTTTCCAGAAGCGTGGTAGTGCAGACAAGCGTAAAGATAAGACAGTAGCTAGAGGAGATAGACTAAAAGAGGAATTTTTTTTGTTCAGATGGTTTTGTCTCGAGTGGATTTTGGGGCTAAGGAGAAAACCAATAGTAAAGGAGAACTTGAAGTTTTAGGGAAGAGAAAGTGACAACTGATGGAACAGGACCCTGAGGACATAGAAAGGGATAGAATTAAAACAGCCTTGAGCAGGAAGAGTAGTTCTTTCACTGAAACTGGAGGTTTGGAGATGTCACAGGATTGGAGTGACAGTGAGGACAGAGATTTTAAAGGTTAAACAGTTCTGGGTGATGTCAACATCCAGGTTCTTGCTGTGGGTAAGATGACTGAAGGGGAATTGAGGATGATGCCCAGAAGAACTACCAAGCTTTTCCATGCTTATTTTGGCTCTTCTGTGAAAAATCAGAATATTATGGACTACTGAACTTGAAGACTGGTTTGTTGGGATATTTTTATGTTCTTTGGCTCTGTCCTCTTAGATTTGGGAGTAGAAGAGTCATCCTTTCAATTGACCTATTTTGTATTTTATGAAGCAGGTCGATTTGAATACTCCCTGGGGAAAGGCATGATGACACTCTTGTAGAGGCAGCAACTTTTAGTGGGAGAAAACCTAAACTGAGTCAGAAAACCTAATCCAAGTCTTGGCTCTACTGCTTAGCAGCTGGGTAACCCTGGACAAAAAAAGAAGTTCACATTTTTTAGTGCTGAGGCATCTCTTCTGTAAATCCAGAACAGTATCTGTTCTGCCAACCTCATGAATTAGTGATTGTGAGAACCAAGTAAACTAATCAATGAATGTATATACAAGTACTTTATAATGCTAAAGTCTCGGTGGGTATGGGGTGAGAGAAAAATATATTCAGAGCTGATTCTCAGATAGCATGGCAAGATTTCTAGTCTTGATTTTGGAAGTAACACCACTTTAATCCCTCAGGTATTAGACAGGGAGCTAAAGGATCTGTCTACCTTGGCCAACCAGGAATTGGAGTATGTGGATCAGATTATCACAGGACAGCCTCAAGAAGTACCTGCTCAATTGTTAAAGGCTCTAGAGAAAGATGCCAAAAATCTTCAAAAGTCTCTCAGCTCTGTGAGTGACACCTGGAATTCCAGACTACTTTACCTCCAGAATGTTGTAGAAGCAAAACAGGTAAAGTTTCTTGGTTTTATTCACAAAAGCTCACAACTTCTGGATAGGTGTGTAGATTTTTATAATCTGATTGGCCATTTATTTCTTAGACTAGAGTGTTAAATCAGCACGTACAGCTAAAAGGCAGAATTCAAGATCTGAGGTCCTGGATTGCCAATACCAGTTTTATTCTGAACAGCAAGGAATACAGCAATGAAACAGATGCTGCAAACCTCAATCACTACCTCCAACAGTATGAGGTAAGCTCTTCACTCATTCTCAAGCATGTTTTATTTGTCTTTTAAGTTTTATCAGTTTTATTTTCCTGCTAGGCAAAGCATATCTATACTTACCTTTCTTTAAAAGTATGATTTTCCATTTCAGGAATAAACCTGCTGTGTTTTTAGTTTTTTTAAGTTGTCGTACACTTGGAGCATCAGTAATTATTTCTCCTTTTAGCTATGCTTTGAAAAAGAGAGAGAGAGTCTACAGAAGACCTATAATTATCAGCATTAGCTCCTCTTTATAACTCAGCATTTAGGATCTGTCCTTATTTTCTATTTTGTCCAATTTTAAAAGCATTTCTCTTCAGTGATCTACAGCATGGCTTGGAAAACTTTCTGTAAAGGGCCAGCTATTAAATATTTATGTTTTCGCAGGCCATTTAGTTTCTCTTGCAATCACTCAACTCTGCCATTGGAGCATGAAAGCAGCTATAAGCAGTACATAAATGAATGGGCATGACTGTGTTCCAATAAAACTTTATTTACAAACACAGGCAGCAAGCCAGATTTAGTCGGTAGTTTTGGCTCTAGTTTGCCAGCCCCTGATCTAGAGAGACATTTCTCTTCTTATTAAGCCCCAAATTAAATGATTCTTTTTATAAGTCAATGAGAGAAAGGTAAAGACTCTGGAGATACATAATGGGCCAGAAGTGCTTTTTCCCCAATGTTCTTTTTTTTTGTTGTTCTACTCAAGATAATGTGAGATATTACTCACACTAGTTTATCAGCCCTCTGCTATAGAAGTTCTTCTCCTTAGACTCTTTTTACAGACAGAGCAAAACTGGAGATGTCCCTTCTATTTTATCCTCTCTCTGCAGTCTTAAAGAAGCAGACAGGGAGTGGATATAGCTTAGTGGTTGAGTGCCTGTTTCCCATGTTTGAGGTCCCGAGTTCAATCCCCAGTGCCTCCTAAAAAAAAAAGCAGACATAAAACTTTGTCTATGGTCGGACTCTTTGAACACAATTTCATCTCTCTTTTTGTTGCAAGAATTGACCTGCCCCCTTCCTTCATATCTCTACACAATAATGTTGATATCCAAATATAACTATGGCTTTCTCATTTGGGGGAGAGTAACAAACTATTCTCTAACAAGATATTATAAAGAAGCAAGAGTGAAAAAATC
Source organism: Cabassous unicinctus (assembly GCA_029593785.1). Classification (NCBI taxonomy): domain Eukaryota; kingdom Metazoa; phylum Chordata; class Mammalia; order Cingulata; family Chlamyphoridae; genus Cabassous; species Cabassous unicinctus. The sequence continues at coordinate 4,426 of JAQZBX010040731.1, read as the reverse complement.
CTGTGACATAGTGTATTAGTCAGACAAAGGGGTGCTGATGCAAAATACCAGAAATTGGTTGGTCTTTATAAAGGGTATTTATTTGGGGTAGACGTCCACAGTTACCAGGCCATAAAGCATAAGTTTTCTTCCTTCACCAAAGTCTGATGCCACGTGTTGGAGCAAGACAGCTGCCAACATCTGCCAGGGTTCAGGCTTCTTGGGTTCCTCTCTTCCCGGGGCTCCATTTCTCTCCGGGCTCAACTCCTCTGTTTCCTCCACAAGGTCAGCTGTAGATTATAAGGCTCTCTAGCTTTTGCCTCTCTCCACAAGGTCAGCTGTAGACTATGAGGCTCTCTAGGCTTTGTCTTGCTCCACAAGGCCAGCTGTGGAGCTCCCCTGGGCTCCAGCATTAATACTCAGCATCAGAACTCCAACATCAAAACTACTCCTTTGCCATGTCTTTTATCTTTGAGACCCCACTCACCAAGGGGCGGGGCTCAACACCCTACTGACGTGGCCCAGTCAAATCCCTAATCATAACTTAATCATGCCCAGATTAACAGACCAGTTTACAAGCATAATCCAATATCTATTTTTGGAATTCATAACTATATCAAACTGCCAAACTGCTACACATAGTATGATAGCTATATAGAGATACAAAGCCTCCCCTGCATTGATTCTCTCTCCTAGTTAAGAACTTATGAATTCCCTTCAAGGAAGAGAACAGCAGTCTGTCTTGTTTTTCTTGTGATCATTTCCCAAACACATATTTTCACAGATGAAAGAAGCATTGTCTTATGATAAATATCCAAGAAGCCCTCCCTGCCTGCCTCTTCAGGATTGTTTTTGGGTCCTCTGACTTCACTTGATTTCAAAGTGATAGAGATGTAGATATCCTAATTATTTTTACTGCCTTCAGCATAACAGTTGATTACTAAATGTTTGTGGAAATTTGCATTCTTTTAATTGATCATCTGAAAATAAATAATTCTAGTGTTTGGGCAGTTTTTACTTCTTTAAGGTAATGATATAACTATTATACAAGAAAGTCTGACTGTAATTCTTCACATTTCAAAATGTATAAGCAGCATTATTTACTCTAAAAATCAATTCTTAGTGAACAACAAATAAATTGCATATTTTCTCTATACTGGCTTACTAGTAACTCACTGCCAGACAAATACAAATAGATATTTGAACCTAAGAAAATACAATTAGCTACATCTCAAACTAGAAATTCATGTTATAATTTCCAAATTTTTTTTAAAAATTTACAGATATTTTGGATTGGTCGGGAGTATAATTTTGTTAGCATAAATCATTGAAAGCTTACTGCAGTTGGAAATCAAGGTCCAGTAAAGGAAACTTAATTGTAATTTATAAGGAGTTTGGAGGAAGCAGAAGTGAGATTCTCAGTACTGGTTTGGCTCTAGAAACCATGACTGTCAATTAAAAAAAATAAAAGAAATTAACCTCTCTCCTCAGGTCTTTGAATAGAACGAATAGCTCCTGCATGGATAGAGAAGTAGCAGTTTCATTTCCTTTTTTTTTTTTTCCCTAACTTGCCTTAGGATTTGAAACAGCCCATGGCTGAAAGGAAGTCTCAGCTGGATGCTCTTGGTTTTGATATTCAGTTCTTTGTCTCCGAGCACGCTCAGGACTTGTCCCCTCAGCAGAACCAACAGATGCTGAGGCTTCTGAATGAGCTGCAGAGGTCCTTCCAGGACCTTGTTGAACTGACTACAGCTCAAATGGATGACTTGCAGAGCCATCTTCAACAAATGGAGCAGGCAGCCTGGGTTAAGGTCAGGCTGAACCAGCAGCTGGGCTCAGTTTGTCTTTTGGAATGTCCTCTGTCTTTGGGTTTTCTGACCAGACTCCATATATAATGATACCAGGAACCTGGGTTGACCAGTTTTGAAATTTCTTGTCATTCAGGCCAGTGTGGTTCTGGTCCAGGAGGCAGCTGTTCTGGCTGTTTTTCTTGCCATGCTTTGGTTTTATGTGGGCATATGAGAGAGTATACGTGTATTTACATGTGTCTGCATGTGCAAGTGCTTTCTTTTTAGTGAGACTCTACCCTCTCTGTGTCTCATTCTCCCTGACTTTAAAATGAAAATCATACCTAGCCCTTTCTTCTCCTACTTTCTCCCTCAGCATGCTGTTGGGGGTTGTTAGGAACATTTAGATATTCTGAACTCTTGAAAAGAATGGTTCTGAAATAAGTTTTAGGCTGGGGTTTTTCATATGATTTATGATAATATTCCTTCACAACCTTCGAACAGCAGACAAGGAAATTTTTATTAGAATCATATTAATTTTTAGCACCTTCTAAATGATTATTTCCTAGCACTTTTCTTTACACTGTAGTGCTGAGTGCTTTTTCAATCTTGGAAAAGTGTGTAGAAGCAGGGGTGATACATTTTGAAAAAATCTAATCCTGCCGTCTTCCATCACAACCCTCTTCCTGTAGAACTCAACATAATTACATTAGTAGTAACATTATAACTTTAGAATTTCAAGAATACGTATGTATATGCCATTTCTGCTGGTTAAATAATAAGTTGGTATTCAGCAAAATAAGAAAATTGTCATTATTACCAGCAAATCTGTCTTAGGGACTCCTTTATTAAATATTGTGCCAGTAGAATTGAGCTTTTAAATCAGAATTGAAAGAAATTAGGTAGTCAATGCCATATGTCTTCTGTTACTGCTTAGTTGTATCAATTATAATTAAATGGAATTAAAATACTAACAAAATGCTTAGGTTACCTTCCAAATCTGAAAATTTGCAATGCCTTCACTTAGATATTTGTATAGCATGAATACATAGCCTGTGGATAATTAAGGAATAGCATTGGTCTGAGCCACCTTAAGACACAGCCCAGATCCAGGGTAGGACACTGAGCTGCAGCAGGTGATAGAACTGCATGTGAACAGTCTCCCTGGGCACGTAATTAATTCCACAATGTTTATTAACCTTGTTAATGTCAGAAATGCTCTGCTTCTCTCTATATTTGCCCTGAATGTGTGTGTATGTCTGCGTGTTAACTTGTTTGCTTTGCTTTTTTCAGATTCAGTCTGCACCCATCCTAACCCATGAAGATCCTGTTTTTCAGCTGAAGAGCTCTTAGGAGCTCTCTTCCTGAGCCCTTCTATTTGACTAAAGAGGGGGAGAGGGCCAATTTGGGCACCTGTTTGTAAGTGCAGGTGACTAAAATACTACCAGAAAAAAAGCAGGAAAAAAAAATACTATCATAAGGTAGAAACTGGTAGAAAATGGTTTAAGAAGGATGGTCAGGAGAACACATCATGCTCAATTGCTCAATCAGGTGCTTCAGTATCATGCAACTGAGATCTGGAGAAAGGATTAGGCACAGAAACATATTCCCTCCCTCCCCTCGGGCCTATTCCCAGGCAGTTTCCTTCCTCACAAAATAGCCAACTCCAGCCTTTCGTCCTTGTCATGTAATAATTCTATTAAATGGGTCTCTGCATTTGTGAAACATTTGATTTATAAAGTCAGCTCAATTATTAAATATTAAGAAGCTAAATTAACTTATGAAGTATACAGGTCCTTGATTTTTCTTTCTAGTCCAGTCCTAATTTTCCGTATTTTTGATTAATATGTCACAAATCCTCTGTTTCTAGTGGAGGAAGTGATCAGAACTACTAATTAATTATCACTATCATTTTCATCTATGGATTTCAGGCATTTAGACTCTCTGCTCTTGATTTCCAAGGTTAATAACAACTATCTGGCAACAGAGCTCCCAAACCCAAACTAGAGGATTCTCTCCTGAAATTACCCCTAGGTCATTCCTAGGTCAGCAGACTGTCCATATGAGGGGAGCTTTCCAAATATGATTTCTGTGCTTCTTCCTGGTTTAGTCTCCCACCACCTTTCCATTCTTGATATAAACTTACTGTTTTACATTTCAGGGAGTTAGATTTGTGAAATGAGAATTATTAATTGTCTCTTGACCCCTTTGCATTTTGATTAGACCTTGCAGAAACAACAAAATACCTGTCACCAGAAACTGGAGGATCTTTGTAGCTGGGTAGAACAGGCAGAAAGAACATTGGTAAGCCACCAAGGCAGGGTCACCCAGCAAGATCTGTCTGCCTTGCGGAAAAACCAAAGTGACTTGAAGGTCAGTGTGAATTAATCCATTTTTCCTTTCCTGTAATGAATATTTATAAAGGCTTGCTATGTGCCAGTTAAGTGTGTCAGTTTAAGTGAGAAATTAAGGATATGTAAGGGTTAATGCATGAAGGGGTGGGAAGAGTAAGAGAACATACCAGCCAGAGGCCTATATGTTGGCCTTGAATGGAAATGGGATCAAGCACAACATATTCAAGGAACTTGTTAAAAAAAAAAAAAAAAGCAAGTTTGGCAGGATTGGTAAAAGATGAGGCTGGAGAAGTCGGTGGAAGCCAG